>JADRCC010269123.1:18570-37678 GCA_019843855.1 Hylomyscus alleni | reverse complement strand
AAAAAAAAAAAGTCACTGAAAGAAAATGGTGCCTGACATATTAGGCTGCTTTATATGGCAATGTTCAGAATATACTCTTCTTCTTATTCTTTGAAGCATAAAATTAATAGGAATGATATTTTTGCTTCTATATTTTCAACAATGAAGCTAATTAAGGAAATGGTTCTCGATGTCAATGGCAATGACTTCTTTAAATTTGAATCACATTCCTATTTTTGCTAGACATGGAGTATGGAGATCTAGCACTATGTTTATATGGACAACTTCAATTCATACTGAAATTCTTGATACTTTTTTTATTAGATGTTTTCTTTATTTACAATATCTCTTTTCCCAGGTTCCCCTCCAAAAAGAAAAAGAAAAAAAAAAGAAAATAAATAGAACAAAAACTAAAACAATCACCTGTTCCCTCCTGCCTCCCCCTGCTCACCACGCCACCCTCTCCTGCTTAGTGACCATGGCATTCCCCTACATTGGGGCATAGAACCTTCGAAGGGCAAAGGGCCTCTCCTCCCTTTGATGACCTACTTGGCCATCCTCTGCTATACACATGAAGCTGGAGCCATGAGTTCCACCATGTATACTCTTTGGTTAGAGTTTTAGTCCTTGGGAGCTCTGAGGGTACTAGTTAGTTCATATTGTTGTTCGTCCTAAAGGGCTGCAAACCCTTCAGCTCCTTGGGTCCTTTCTCTAGCTCCTTAATTGGGGACCCTGTACTCAGTCCTGGCTGTGAGGATTTACTTCTGTATTAGTAGGGTACTGTCAGAGCCTCTCAGGAGACAGCTATATCAGGCTCCTGTCATCCAGCACTTGTTCGCATCCACAATAGTGTCTAGATTTGATGATTGAATATGGGAAGGATTCCCAGGGAGAGCAGTCTCTGAATTGTCCTTTCTTTAGTGTCTGCTCCATAGTTAGTCTTGGGGAAATGGATAGACTTGGAGAATATCATTCTGAGTGAGGTAACCCAATCACAAAAGAACATACATGGTATGCATTCTCTGAGAAGTGTATATTAGCCCAGAAAATCGGAATACACAAAGTACTTACCACAAACCACAAGAAACTCAAGAAGAAGGAAGACCAAAGTGCGGATACTTGGTTCCTTCTTAAAAGGGGGAGCAAAATACCCATGGAAGGAGTTGCAGAGACTAACTATGGAGCAGATACTTGATACTTTTTAATATGTTTTGCTCTCTCTAGGTTTCCTTTATGAAATTCAGCAGTCTCCATCAGTGAGCCTGAAGAACACTGCATAGTTCTATGCACTAAGGACAAATGTTTCTATTGAATGCTAAAGAACAAATGAAAACCTATTTCCCTAATACTTCTGAAATGATGTGCTGTCACGTGCTTGAAATTACAGAAATCTCCAATTTCCAGGTCAGAATGTAAAACATTGGAAAACTTTTTCCTTAATGTATTTGTTAAAAATATCTTATGATTAAATTTTACCTGCTGTGAAAAATATATTTACTTATACAATTTAAAAAGTACTTTTCCAGACTACTAAAAGATGAACATGAGTATTGTGTATTTATCTGAAAACTGTACTGAGTAGTGAAGCTTAAATATCATGGAATTTTTCTAGAATGACAATGAAACTATCCCAGATGTCTGACTCTGGGAGAAATAGAAAGGTTGCAGAAATCCTAAAAGGTACACAGATGTTTGGAGTCCAGGGTGGTACCTCTACATCTTGATTTATAAGCAACAATGTTTTTTTATTAAGAAACAAAAAAGAAATGTAGAAGACTTAACTTCTACATTTTGACATGGTTTACTGTAACTGTCACGAAAAATATATTCACTGGGCCGTGGTGGCACACACCTTATAATCCCAGCACTTGGGAGGCAGAAGCAGGCAGATCTGAGTCGGAGGCCAGCCTGTTCTACAGAGTGAGTTCCACGAAAGCCAGAACTACACAGAGAAACCCTATGTCAAAAGAAACAAACAACCATTCGGTGGTGGCACATGCCTTTAATCCCAGCACTTGGGAGGCAGAGGCAGGCAGATTTCTGAGTTCGAGGCCAGCCTGGTCTACAGAGTGAGTTCAAAGACAGCCAGGGCTATACAGAGAAACCCTGTCTTGAAAACAACAAACAAACAAACAAACAAACAAATAAAACCCCCAAAAGACCAAAAAAAGAAAGAAAAGAAACAAAAAAATCAACCCCTTATGTCATTAGTGATAGAATGTTTATTTATTTATTTTAAACTTCAGATTTTATTTGCCTCCCAGTCTACCCTCTGACTGATCCACATCCATACATCCTCCCCGCTCCCTTGTTTCCAGAAGGATGTCCCCACCCCTACCCCCCCACTCCTACCCTTCACCCCTATCTCCCACCCCACCAGACCTTTAAACTCCCTGGGGCCTCCAGTCTCTTGAATCATCTCTGAATGAACCTAGACTCTAGACTGAGCAGTCCTCTGCTGTATATATGTTGGGGGCCTCATATCAGCTGGTGTTTGATGCCTGGTTGGTGGTCCAGTGTCTGAGAAATCTTGGAGGTCCAGGTTAATTGAGACTGCTGGTCCTCCTACAGGGTCACCCTCCTCCTCAGCTTCTTCCAGCTTTCCCCTAATTCAACCACAGGGGTCAGCAGCTTTGGTCCATTGGCTGGGTGCAAATACCTACATCTAACTCTTTCAGCTGTTTGTTGGGTCTTCCAGAGGGCAATCATGATAGCTCCTTTTTGTGAGTGCTCCGTAGCCTCAGTAATAGTGTCAGTACTTGGAACCTTCCCTTGAGCTGCATCCCACTTTGGGCCTGTTACTGGACCTTCTTTTCCTCAGGCTCGTCTCCATTTCCATCCCTGCAGTTATTTCGGACAGGAACAATTATGGGTCAGAGTTTTGACTGTGTCTGGGATGGCAACCCCATCCCTAGAATCTCTGAATGAATTGGATTCTTACCTCTCTTTACCTTTTTCTCTTTTCCTAATCTTTTCTCCTTTTTCTTCTCAGCTTCTATTACTAGTATCAAGGTGAGTTTATCTTAAGCTATTTATAACTAATAAAAATGTTGTATGATATTAGTCACCCCAAAACATGTATTTGAAACATGTATTCATTTCAACTATCTTATGCATGCTTCCGCATATGACTGACTCGAGCACACGCTTGAAAATAATCAGACATAATTCATTTAACATATGATGAGGCACTGTGTAACTTTGTGTCTGCAGAAAGGGTTCACTGCAACATCTGCTTCTCAACTCCAGCTGTGCCTTAAACATGCTTATGAGGATCTTCTTGTGAAGCAGATTTTTTTGCTTGTTTTTGTTTTTCTGGTCAGCTCATATAGACCTGTGTAAAAATGTATATGAGGCAACATTTATGAAATGGAACCTGGATGCCCTACTATGGACTTGGCTTTTAACTTGTTTGGAGGTATGGGTATGGGTATGGGCAAGGGAATGGGGGTTTGACACATGACAGATTCTGTCAACCTTAAGTGAGAGAGCAGTGGTTCAGAGCTCTTTTCAGCTTTACAAATCTCCAAACCACAGTACATGTCTATGGGCATGCACATATATGTCATGTGTTTTGCTTTTAATAGATGTGCATCTCTCTTATTCAAAGGTAAACACATAGAGGATTAGAACAAACTAAACAATTTTTGCAGTATATCTAGTATTTCTTCACAGTCTACACTAATCTTAGTATAATGAAACCATGTGCACTCATTTGTAACTGTGGCTACTGTTAAGACTGAGGCAGGGAACAAAGACTCTAAAGCCAACCACAAATAGGCAAACAAACATACAAAATCAAGTAATTCAGTGATGGTTTTCCTTGTTAAATTAATGTCTACAGTGACAGAACAATTTGTCATAGGTACATAGATGTTTGATATAATACATTAAACTTAAGCCAAAATATCCACAATTAAGTAATATCTCAAAGATCTTTTTTTTCTGAAATTCTTGAGTAGAAAATCTAATAGTTATTCTACTACTTAAAAGTTATTCCCCATTTATGCCATAATTCTCCCATAATTCCAAAAGTCTCTAATATTCTTAAAAGTTACAAATACTATGAAGGTTTAATCTATGGAGTGAATTATAGCTTGAATTAAGAATCAATGTGGTGAACATGAAACTGAATATCTCAACTAGGACATCTGACCACAACAACTACAACAACTACAACAACAACAACAGCAACAACAACAACAACCACAACAACCACAACATCAACAACAACAAAATTGATTTGTTTGAGAGCATACATCCTGCAATCATCTTGAGCCTGGTTTAAATCACAGCTTCTTTAAACTTTGTAGTGTGGTATGATTTTTGCATTATTTATTTCATCACTACTTGTTGACTTATAACATTCTCTTCCATAAGTTATTATTTTTTTCATCCACATTGTGTGAAGATTGGATAGCTCAATACATGGGAAGAACTTAAATCTTTGTATATGATGTCATAAACAAACAATATGATTATTTTGTGTTATTTAAACATACATATACTACCATATACAAACTTCCATCTGGAAAAAATGCAGGGAAATAATTAAAGCAGAAGCCTCTTTCATATCACGTCCATACTACTAATTTGGTCTCATAATTATACATGCATCATAATAATTCACTTTTTAAACTGCCTCCTACATTGTGATTTCATGAGTTACAGTATAAAACTTACTTTAAAAGGGTCATATATGCAGTTACATTATTTTTAAATTATTTTGAGGCTGAGAATAATAAAAAAGCATATGAGGTCCCTGATCATATGAAAAACAATGCTATAAAATTGATGTTATATTTTATATTATGTCTTATGTGTTCTTAATTTATATTATTAATGACACACATTGTTTCTAAAGAAGAATTTATTAATACTTTCTGAAGATGATTCATTTGGAAAACATTTTTCTTAATCATAATTTATCTTGCAAAGTACTATACCAGCACATGCTACTTAGGGTTCCCGTCAAAAGCATTTCATGACTAAGTCACCTAGAAAATTCAGCTGTCGTTTATAACTTTGATGATGCAATTTCCTTTTGATAAAAGATAATGATATTTTATATTGAACTTTTATGGTTTTAGGTGATATTTTGCTTTACTCCTAATGGAGAGACAGTTTTACTTTTTTATCTCTAAGCTGTTTCTTATCATTCTCAGAGTCACAAATGATGGAAGATGACTTCAAACTAAAATTAGCTGCATAGAGGAAAATAAAAACAAATGAAAGGAATTATACATTAAAATGTTTTTGCAAAGAAAACGTTTGAGGTCATGAGAGTCACCAGGTAACTGTAATAAAGTAAATCACATAGATACTTCTCTTGATTTTAATGACTGCATCAAAACTACTCATTAGTATACAATGAAATATAGATTGATATTGGCCATGACACTTATCTATAGTGATAAAGAAATAACTAACATTTGGGTCTTTAAACTTCATCAATTTGCCCAGGATAAGTATTTCTGTAAAATAATATGAAAGTTTGTCTATGGGCACATAATTATTAGGGAAATTACTTAAGGTCATTTTGAGATCTTATTCATGGCAATAATGTTACAGTCTAATTAGCAAAACCTTAATACAATCTTTATTCCATTCCTAAAATCCCATTCATTGTATTTGTTGCTGGCTTAATGAAAGTGTGACTCAGTATTGTATAACTGACCCTCAGCCATTACTTTTTAAGGCAGGCTGTAGTTATTTATGAGTCATTTTGAGTTTAGATATTTAAGCTCACTCATGTTCTCAATTATAAGAAAAATAAACAAAATTAAATTAAATTAAATGTTGTATGAATTCTGTGAGCTGACTTTAGAAAGAATGCAATTAAAGCAATCTGGGTCTAACCATTTGTGTTGTCCTGCCTTTTCCTTTCTCTCTGAACACTCTCACTAAATCTGTCTTTCTTAAACATTGAATACCGTTTTTTTAAAATAGGAACTATGTTTATTCCTGCCTAGGTTTACCTAGGTTTCTCTAGTGAACAGACAGTTAATGTTTCTCCCAAGAGTGTCACAAAGTCTCTGAGATTGGAGCCCCAAGAAGTTGGCTCTAAACCTCTAGAATTCCCACTTTATAGGATCATTTTCAGATATTCTAGTTGTTACACAGCCAAGGATAATTTTACTCATGAATAGCAGACTGCTAATGTAGGAGACAGGAAAGACAATCAGAAACTTCTAGAATTTCTATTCTTGGATGCAGACCCTTTCATGAAATATTTTTACTTACATCTACCATTCTAGTTTATCACAGATATCGAACTAGTGTTTAATATCCATCACATATCAGGGGATGTTTTGAATTCTTTTGGTATAATACAATTCTTTCTTGTTTACCTACAAGTTCATAAACTTAGATACTTTAGATATATCTGTTTTACTGTTATTGTTACTGTTGCTGTGTTTTTTGTAGTGTATGTTCTTGTGTTTGCTTTGGTATTTAGCATGCTATCAACGACATATCATATACCCACAGCTGTGTATTTTCCTTATCTTCTCTTCCCTTCTTCCTCCTTCATTCCTTCCTCCTCTCCTCCTTTCTTCCCTTCTTTCCTTTTATTTCTTCCTTTTCCTCCATTCACTTCCTTTCTTCCTTTCTTTCTCTTTCTTTCTTTTTAAAAATCAATTTATTGTCTTACATTTTACATCTCAACTGCAGTTTCCCCTCCTTCCATTGATCCTGTACCTCCCCCATCCCCTACCTACTTCTTCCCTTGCCATCCACTCTTCTCTGTTTCCCTTCAGAGAAGGGCAGGCCTCCTAGGTATATCATCCAAACAGGCATATCAAGTTGAAATAAACTTAGGGACCTCCCTTCAAGGCAACCCAGTTGGAAGACAAGGATCCCTCAAACTAAAAAGAAAAAAAATCAAAAACAGTACCCCCACTCCCTCTTTTTGGAGTCCCACAAAAAAAAAACCAGCTACACAGAACTGTAAGATATATACAGAGGGCTTTTTATGGATACTGGGATAATCTTGAACTTACTGTTTTGAGTCTGGCTACACATCAAATCCTCCAGAGTCTACTTTCTTAATGCAAGAATAATGCATACCTTTCAAACCTCTGGTTTTTGTGTAATATGATAAATGAACTCAAGGCGATGTTCATGATATTCAAGAACTTAACAAGAAGCCAGGTCTCCACACTCCTTGATCTATTCTGATTTCTATTTTGTTTCTTTAAACACTGAATAAGGACAAACATTTAAAATGCATAGTGAGGAATAGTCTTGGTTTAGTAAAGTGGTGGTTTCTAAGCTCTCCAATATCCAGACTTTACATCTATGTAGTTGTCTTGGTTTCCAGAACCATACATATTTTTCCTCTTTTTCATTGTCTTAAGTCAGTTCAGAGAGTTGACAATTACTGCTGAGGGATGAGCATTTTCATATTTTAATATTATATTTTGAAACATCTAAAGAAGATAAATGTAGCCTTAAATAACTTAAGGCTGTTCTAAGCACATCTTTTTCTTTTATCCATTTGCACAGCCTTGGTGGTTATTGTCCAATTCTTAAAACTTTTGAAACTCACATTAAAATTTTTATTAAAAGGTAGAGGTTGAAAACAAGTAAACTAAAATAATTTCATTGTGTAAGATGAAAGAAAGTAATATGTAACATTGTAATAAGGAAGCATAGAAATTGTTTCATGTCAATTATTTATATCCATTAACACATTACTTACATTCAAATTCTTATTCATACTGCACAATTTATCCCACAAATAACTAGCTGCATATGGTAAGATTCAATTTATCTGTAACCAGATGTTTCACATTCACACCTTTGCTCTAAAATAAATCCATGGAAATTATGACAATGTCACAGCAGGAAACAAAATCACAGTATTACTAATTTTTAGTGAATATATCCATGTCATTCAAAAAGATCAATTTTACCTTTTGCATAACACTAAAAATTATACTAGCATTTTAGAGTAAAAAAAAAGACAATCAGAGTACAATCTATGCATTGATGGTATTTTTCCTTAATATGCATTCAGTAGGTTTCCTGTTTATGCATATTTTATAATGATAAATAAACTCAACAAATTTATTTTAATTTTCTACATGGAATCATCTGTGCACTGTAATAAATTTTATACTGCTTGAAAATTTATTTTTCTTTTTTTAATATTTTTATTGGATATTTTCTTTATTTACATTTCAAATGTTATCACCTTTCCTGGTCCCCCTTCTTGAAAACCCCTTACCCCATCCTTCCTCCTCCTGCTTCTATGAGGGTGTTCCTCCACCCACCCACCCACCCACTCCCACCTCTCCGCCCTTGATTCCTCTACACTGGGGCATCTATTGAGCCTTCACAGGACCATGGACCTCTCATACCATTGATGCCTGACAAGGCCATCCTCTGCTACATATGGAGCTCTAGCCATGTGTATTCCTTGGTTGGTGGCTTAGTCCCTGGGAGCTCTGGGAGTCTGGTTGGTTAACATTGTTGTTCTTCCGTTGGGGTTGCAAACCCCTTCAGCTCCTTCAGCCCTTTATTTAAGTCCTCCACTGGGGACTTTGCGCTCAGTTCAATGGTTGGCTGCGAGCATCCTCTTCTCTATTTGTAAGGCTATGTCAGGGTCTCTCAGAAGACAGTTATATCAGGCTCCTTTCAGCAAACATTTCTTGGCATTCACAATAGTGTAGAGGTTTGGTGACTGTATATGGGATGAATTCTCAGATAGGATAGTCTCTGGATGGCCTTTCCTATAGTTTATACAGTGTGTATTGACAAAATCCACCCCCTTCTCTTCAGTGTAAGCCCTAAGCTGCTCCTGCACCATTTCCCCCTCCTAGCCCCATGAAATTATTTTTGGCTGACCCTGTTAATGATGATTGTATGCCTGAGTGTGGAGTCATCAGCTGGTAGAGTATGGATATCAAGCCAGAAGCTGTTATCTCTGAAGAAAATTGTTCTTTCTTATTCAGCCCCCATTAATAGTCAAAAATTCCTGGGATAGCTTAGGTCTTTTAAATGTCCCTACTCTTTTCATGCCGGGAGTTTGGCTGGTTTATCTTGTTCAAGTCACTATTCCAAGCCTTAGGTTCTAGAAATTAATATTTACAACAACCTTGCCATGTCTATAAAACCCTGTTTCCTCTCTTTCAATATTTTACCCCCTCCTACAGGATGACACCTGAGTCTTAGAGTTTATAATATAGATGTCTTCCATAGACCTAAACACTCCCACTCCAGGGGTTTTGTTGATTGCCCAGTGATCAATTGTAGGTCTCTGTATTAATTTCTACATACTGATAAAGGACATTCTTTGATGAATGCTAAAAGATTAATAATCTGAGGGTATAAAGCACTTAGGATCCAGTATAATATTATAGTCATTTACAGGGTTAATAATATTAGGTTCTTCTGTATGACCTATGACTTCTCTATGCACGAATTTATTCTAAGTAAAGGTACCAAGCATGGATTTGCTTTTACAGAGTGTACTTGAATTCTTATCATTTAATGGCTGGTTACTCCAATAATTTTCATGCCACTATTGTACCCATGGGTATACTGTGCCAGGCCAGTTATTTTCATTGCTAGAAGTAATTATAGACTTTAATGAGCGGCAATGCATTTTCTCCACTGGTATAAACCTTTCAGCATGATGAAAACTAGGTGGTGTGATAAAATGTACAGGTACGTATCAGTTACATGTGGTATCTTCAGTAATGGAGTCTTACCATAAAGTTCTTGAGCATAATCAAGAGCAATAAAAATAGTCTATTATGTTTGGGGCAAGGATTAATATGGGACCTCAGTCACCAACAAAATAAAAAAAGAAAAAAGAAAGAAAGAAAGATAATCAGGCCTTGGCCCTTCTCATTTTAATAATAGCATATGATTACCCCCACATTATAGAGTTATTCCATTTTAATTTATATATGTGTGATATGTAGGTGTAGATATAGGTAGAGTTGCAGTAATAGCTTCTCACATGTCATGTCAAAGGCTCTGAGTACAGTATTCTCATCTTTACTCTGTTTTCCCATTCCACTCTCAACTAGCCCTCCCTTTCAATTGTTCACCTTTCTCCCTTTCTATCACCTTTGTTTTATCTTCTTTCCCTTTAAATGAAACAAATCCCCATTGCTACATGACAGCTTCTTAACTTCTATGATAGTTCTAATTAAGCACACATAAGTAAACAGAGTTTCCAAAGAGAATGAATATCAATGGTTGAACAACACATACACACACACACAGATATAATACACACGCCACACCACACACACACACACACTCAATTTCGTGCATCAGAGAAAGACAAATAGAAGTAATTTGAGATTACATTTTATACTATTCTGAATTGTAAAAGAACAAATTAAAAATGATGACACATACTAGGTAGCTGTGGTGAAAAGATAACTCATATTTATCATTTGTTGGAGTTTTGGATATATTTCCAAAGAACATCTATTTCACAAATATTTTTGTCTAAGAATGGTCATTTCTGCCTAATTCATGATAATTTGGAAATAAAATAGATGTCTATCAAGTTATGAATACTAAAATAAATGAATAAAGGTGTAGATTTTATACACCATGGAACATTTTATTCATCTGTAACGAAAAACAAAATTCATAGATAAATGTGTAGACCTGGAAGCAATCATTCTGAGTACAGAAAAAGATGGATATCAATAAATCAAATTAATTGAAATAGTACTTTTACAAAGTTTTATAAAATTTATAGTTTAGTAGTTTTATATTTCCACACAGGGAAATGCTATACCAATGCATTCACCTAATATTTTTCCTTATTTTGAGTTATTCTTTCATCACTTAAGTTGAATAAGAAATCTATCTATGAATTTGAAATACGAGTTATATTTTTGCTAATTCAAAATAAAAATTATTCAAAATTTAAAATATATTTTGTCTTTGTATTTTTTTATTCAAGCCTGTGACAGAGCTAGAACTATCAGGAAGTATCAGAAATTTACAATAGACTTACTTATGTAAAGACTCTGACACAAAATAATTTTTTGTGTAAAGAGTACTATACATAGGAATAAACTGAATGTAAGAAGTGAGGACAGGCATGGGAGCCATTAAAGGTAAGGCATATGGGAACAGATGGAGAGGAAAATGAGAAGAAGGAAAGGAAGTGATTATGATTTAATTTGAAATATTTAAAGAAATTAAATATTACATATAATCACATTAAAATTTATAGAAATAGAACTGTGTCATCAGTACTGTGAATATAGTCTCTGAAGGAATCCCTATTATTGGGAGCATAGGTTAACCTCTTCTTAAAGAATATGTGTGTGTTTGTCTGTGTTTAATTGTACTATTAGAGACACACACAGTTCACTTTAGTCTGAGGTAAGCATGCATAGTTAATAGGTAGCTGCAAAAGACTTAATTACATCTTAATCACAAAACCCAAAGAATATCATCCACTGCTAAATGTTAATGTTCTTTAAGGTCACAGAGATGAAATATGTATTAGGTGCTTAAGTTCCTTCCTAAATCTTCAGAAGAAGCCCTTTACAGAAGGCGGTTCACCTCAAATGCGTGGTGATAAATCCTCTTTTAAATACTCACACAAAGTATAATTTGTGTCTTGACTTTTTTTTCTACTTCTACCAATAAAATTATTCCCTTTTCTCAAAAATCCTAAACTAGTAATTTGCAGTAGTTTATGATGACATTTGAACTGTACATAACCTTTGCTTATTTAAATTTAGATGTGCATAAGGCAAGGATAGATAACCTGTCTGTTTCTAATATCAAGGTAAAGAGAACATCTTTTGAAGATTATATATATATATTCATCTAATGACAGAAAAGTAATTCAAAGTAGTATTTTATCTTCATTGAAGAATAAGTCAAAGATGTCAAAGAACTTCATGAGGCTTTTCCCCTTCTAGAGAAACTATTGTTATTGCTGGATGCTGGGGAGCAGATTGTCCTTATCTACTGTTGTGTTCCAACTAAGGAGGCCTCCCTACAACAGAGAGGGCCACACCCATTTTTCCATGAAAGCACTTGCTCAGTTCAACAGGGAACAAGTAGCAAAACAAATACACTAGCCCAGAAAGGGGCGTTTTGAGAAGGCATTGTTAGAAAGTGGGAGCTGGCATCTTTAATATTTTTTTTCCAAGACAGGGTTTCTCTGTATAGCCCTGGCTGTCCAGGAACTCACTCTGTAGAACAGTTAGAGGACACTCTAACTCAGAAATCCGCCTGTCTCTGCCTCCCAAGAGCTGGGATTAAAGGCGTGCACCACCACCACCCAAGATGTATGAGATTGTTAGAGGAAAAAAAAAAAAAAAAACGACTTAAATAAGGAATGTCATAGACATCAAAGCATCCAGTTGTTTCTGTTTGTAAATTAGCTCCTCAAAGCTTAAGTGAAACATTTACCACCTTCTGCCCCCACATATTCCATCCCCTTTGTTACAAATCAGCCATGTGTTTCCTCTCTTTTATATCAGCATATCCCTCAACTTGATTTTTTTTACCTTAAGTTTTCTTTTACCACTATGTCATTCTGATTATAATAATCTATTGTTAAATTGTTTTGTAAGATGCTTTGGATAAGTGCACCATTTTATTTCATGTCTGCAATATCTCACATGTGACATATATTTATGTGAATGGATAGGTAGACTAAAAACTACTGGCCCATCAATATCATGTCTTGCTCTCTCACAGAATTCATTATTTTCACAAGTTTTATGTTGAAGTTGGGTCTTTTTCTATGTATAGTAATGCGAAAAACTGGCCCCCAATATCTGGTGGTCTCCAGGGACAAGGAGAATCTCACATATTCCAAATAATGCTACGTAAACGTGCTCCTTAACCTGAAACTATTGGTTGAGTAAAGATGTCTATGGCCTGTAGCTGGACAGAGGAGAGATGGAGTTTTGGTTTCTGGGGCTTGGGGTCTGAGCAAAGATCTCAAGCAGCAAAGCAGAGTAGAAGAGAGGAAAGGATGCCATGAAGTAGGTGAATTTTGAAAACATGACCATGAGGCAAAACATGTTGGGATGAGAGTGGCCCAGGCAGAACATGGCAAGTTATATCACAGAGTTATTGACAGGGAAGTAGATAAAATAGTATAGAGAATTAATATCTGTCCAGCTCTAGTGA
The DNA here is from genome assembly GCA_019843855.1 of Hylomyscus alleni. NCBI lineage: Eukaryota > Metazoa > Chordata > Mammalia > Rodentia > Muridae > Hylomyscus > Hylomyscus alleni. The sequence goes on along the minus strand of JADRCC010269123.1, from coordinate 24,562 downwards.
TATTAAGGTTTATCGTAAATATAAAGGTTTTATTTCTTGTATTTGGGACTGAATGAACAAAAATGAGTAGAAATTTCCAATGACTTTTCGCTATAACAATTTTATGCTGGATTTATAAGGCTCACCTCTAGCTTATGATCCCAAAAAATATTTCATCAGTATATAGGTCACCTCAGCTGCAGCTGCTCCATTATATCAAAACTTATTCCCCAGTAACTAACTGCCCTGTGCCCTTCCTCATGTAGTACAAATGAGGATGTTTACTATCAAATTTCTGGACTCTTTTATCAGTATCTCTTGTGACTACTCTGGATCATCTTTCTGTGTTTGGAAACTTTACATTTAAAACACAAATTTTACCATATCATATGTTCAGAAAACTTACATATATGAATATTCAATTCAAGATATAGCTAAGGAATGTGGATTTTTTTTAATACAGATTGTTCAATAGAACTCTAAGTTAGATACTAATACTAGAACTTAATATCTTATTTTTGCATGTGGATATCATCAACAGAACACTGTTATTACAAATATTTGACACATACTCATAGTTAGGTCTAATGTTAATATTTTGATATATTTAATAATCTAGAATGGCTCTCCTAGTTCATTTTATAATTAATTCACCTACTCCATCTTCTAATAAAATATTTTGGTATTTTAAAATTAGCCAGGTTTCTCTATTATGCAAGTATAATGCATATATATATATATATATGTGTATATATATATATATATGTATATACATATATATACATATATATATATATATATATATAGCAACACACAATTAAATTTGTTTAAGATTTAATAATCTAGTTTATTTAGTTCATGAAGTGCAAAGAAATGCAATTAGCAGAATATCCTATTTGGTTGATTAAGGAAGTGTTTCTTATTTAAGAAAATATTAATTGCCTTCACCAATTAAGAATTCAGTTTATTTGATATTGTTATAAATGAGTTGCATTCTTTCTTTAATATGTTGATTATCCTATTGTTCAGTGGGGAAATTGAATATTAATAACAAAACTATATTTCTATAACATCATGTTAATCTATTTGTTTACTCTGAATCTCACATTTAAACATGTTTTTCTATAAAGCTAGTAAAGTGTATCTATATTGGCCAAACATACAAACCTATCGCTGTGCTAAAATAACAAGAGTTTGATTCTCACATGTGAGTTTATGTTTCCCCAACTAACACACACATACAGAGGTGGAGGGAGGGAGGGAGGGAGGGAAGGAGGGGGGAGAGAGAGAAAGAAAGAGAGAGAGAGAAGTATGTATGCATGTACACGAACTGCCACGCTCTACAGTCTCTGTTAATGTAAACATTCACCCTTGTCTCTGAGACTGGCCTCTTTATTCTTCTATCAGCACTCAGGTGCCTGTTTCTATTTTTATATCCTGCCGTATCTATTTTTACATAGATTTTTTCATGTTACTTTCTTTATGTACTTTATTAGGGAGTATGGCAACTTATATAGCAAGTTTCACCCACAGTTTTCTGAATCACATTTAATTTTTGTGACTCCTCTATATTTCATTTTTTATCATTTGACACATTTCTACTAAATATATGCTCTCCTAAATGTTAACTTGATATAGTTAATAACTCCATGTATTCCATCTTACACTGTAGCCCTAGGATGAGCTCATGGTTTGGTTCACAGTAGATGGTCATGTATTTTATGCATGTATTTATGTATTTAATTAACAAGTTAATGCACAACTGTCCCATGTCCATAATAAACTTGTTAAAAACATAGGTAACAACATAAAATCACTTACAGTAATAGTATATAATCACCTACAAATAATGTCTTTGATTTTAAGATTGCTCAACCATGATAGAGAGTGTGACAAATAGAGAGACTCATACCCAGATATTATGCAGAGAACCAGAGACCTTGGAACACTAAGCCCTAAATGGGATCTATCCAACAATTTCCTCCCTCCCTTCAAGCCTTAGGAAACCTTGTAGAAGAGGAGGCAAAAAGAGTGTTAGAGCCATATGGGATAGAGGATTCCAAGGGAACCAAGCCTTTTAAATCAACATGATCAATGACCATATGAACTCACAGATACTGGGCAGTGTGCATATAGCAGCTACACATCTATACTAGGTCCTCTGCATATGTATTATGTTTTCCAGTTTAGTGTTTTTATGAGATTTCTTTATTCATTTATGAGAATGAGCAGTATTTGATTTTTGTGCCTTCTCCTGGGCTCTTTTCTTCCTAATTGTTTATTTTGTTCAATTACAATTTACTTAGTGTTGTTTTATCTTACCTTACTTTATTTATATTATTACCTGATAGATGCCTGTCTGTTTTCTAATGAGAAATTAAAAAGAATGGGATTCATAGGGTGGGGAAGTGGAGAGGAACCGAAAGGGATAGAGGTTGTGAAAATGTCAATCAGGTTGAGGAGAAAAACCTACTTTACATAACAAGAAAAAAATATATGAGTATGTTGAAAGAGTGATTAGAAAGGACAGGGCCGTGGATCTGAGGGGTGGGAGTTAAAAGTTAAGTTGCAGTGGGAGAGGGGATCTGATGTAAATATAGTATAGTGCTTACATATGAAATTTTAAAAATAGAGAAAAGGCGTGCCTGTCTGAAATGATAAAACAAAATTTAAATTCAGAAAAAAAAAAAGAAACAGCAATCTGTCTGAGAGCTTTATGGTTTAGTGAATTCTATCATTCTGAATGTAACATGACCAGTGGTGCTTTTCAATAATTCAGTATTTCAAAACTATATTTCAGCCTTAGGTGAAGCTAAATAAGTGAGAATGTGACATATTCAGGATAGTATGGTTCTTTGAGGCTGTTTTCTTTTCTTTTATGATTACATGAAATTCAAACGTACCCACACTACGATTAAACATGTATAAAATCTATTAATGTATATTGAAAATAATTTAAAGGAAATAAATATGTTATGATTGTTGATTTTAAAGAATATCGGAATGGGAATACAAGGTACTTTGATTTTTCAGCAGTTAGATACAAATGTACAGAAAGTACAGGGACTCATGCTTCTGTTCACTGCTTCATTTCTGAAATCATCATGCTAATACATGAATATCTACTATGTTATATACTCTAGGTACAGTCTCGTACAGCATCCTTATGACAAATAATTATTTCATTCAATTATACTTCAAATAAATCTGTAAGTTTCCAAGTACAGGGATGCAAACAATAGTTCTACTCAACCAGATCATAAGTGAACCACAAGAATGACCTACACAGTATATATTCTTATAGGTAATATAATACCTCTTATGCCTTGGAGTAATAAATAGACACTTAATTGGATTGAAGACCAAATCCTTAGGGGAAATTCATGTTGAGCTCTGTAAATTTGGCTAACTATTAGTAGCTAGTGAAGACATGGTACCCATAGTAGATCCCACTTTGGTTAGATTCCTAAGATAGTATAATTTTGAGGCTATGGGGAGTATAATGGGGTGACCCTAACTCAGATTTCTACCAGAGGGGAATATAGAGTCCTAATTGACCATCTCCTGAAGCCAGGCAGGAAGGAGGGAGTCTTCAATCCACCCACAAAACCTTCAACTCGAAAATTGTCTTGCCTACAAAATTTGCAGGGATAAAGATGGAGCAGAGACTGAAGGAATAGCCATCCAATGACTGCCCCAATTTGAGACCTATCCTACGTGAGAGAGCCAACACCTGACACTATTAATGATACTCTGCTATGCTTGCAGTCAGGAACCTAGCAGAACTGACTGACTTTTCCAGCCATGGATGGAGGCAGAAGAAGAGAACCACAGCCAAACACCAGGCAAAGACCAGGAGTCTTGTGAAAGAGTGGGGGATAGAAGTGGGCAAGTTGGAGGAGTCAAGGACACCAGAAGAAGACCTCCAGAGTCAACTAACATGGTACCGTGGGAGCTCACAGAGCCTAGGCCATCAATGAGGGATTATTCAGGAGCTGGACCTAGACAGGTCCTCTAACAAGTGGAGCAGGGTGGGGGTGGGAGTTGTCTTGTTCTCTGCTCCCTGTCATTGAATTCTCTTCCCTACTTTAAGACCTCAGTGGGAGGGGATGTTCCTAGACCTGCTAGGACTAGATGCCCCAAAGTGGGGGTCAGAGAGAAAGGGGCTGCCCTTATCTCAGGAAAAGAGGTGGGGCAGTGGGGAGACAATTTGTAAAGGTGAGACTAAGAAGAGACGTAGAAGCAGGATTGGACCAGGATGTAAAGTGAATTAAACAGAAGACTATAAAGAAAGTCATCAAACCCAGTCACTATTGTGGATGCCAACAAGTGCTTGCTGACAGAAGCCTGTTATAGCTGTCTCCTGAGAGGCTCTCTCAATGACTGACAAATATAGAGGTGGATGGTCGCAGCCAACCATCAGACTGAGCACAGGGTCCCCAATGAAGGAACTAGAGAAAGGACCCAAGGAGCTGAAGGGTTTGCAGCCCCTTAGGAAGAACATCAATATGAACTAACTAGAGCTCAGAGCTCCCATGGACTAAACCACCAACCAAAGAGTATACATGGTGGGACTAATGGCTCCAGCTGTATATACAACAGAGAATGGCCTTGTCTATCATCAATGGGAGGAGTGCCCCTTGGTCCTGTGAAGGCTCTATGCCACAGTGTAGGGGAATGCCAGGGCCAGGAAGCAGGAGTGGGTGGATTGGTAAGCAGGGAGAAGTGGGAGAGGATAGGGGTTTTACAAGGGGAAATCAGGAAAGGGGATACCATTTAAAATGCAAATAAAGAAAATATCTAATTTAAAAAAAAATAACACCAAAATAATAACATAGTAATTTTCTTGACATAATCACAGATTTAAAAAACAGACACAAATTAGGTAAGAGTGTAAAAAAAAATAATAAAATTACATTGTACTGCCTCTGACTTGCAAAAAAAATACTAAACAAAACAAGAGCACCTCAAACCTCACTATTTTTAAGATACAATGAGTTTCTTCACATATAATGCTGGCAAGCCAGAATCCAAATAACTCCACCATAAGTTATCCAAGGGTTTGTTTTTTAAAGCATAATGCCTTAGGACTACATATTGCCCATAGAACATTTTAGAGTATAATACCTTAAGACTACATATTTCCCATAGAGCGCCAACAAGAGAACAAAGTTAAAAAAAAAAAAAAAAAAAAAAACCCTAGGGACTTTAAATTTCTTAGATTTACTTTACAATACTTTTTTGAGGAAATGAGTTTCCCACAAATAGACACTTGGGTGATCTAAATATCTACTGCAATGAGGTCAAGGAAGTACTCAGTGACTTTCCTCTTAATAGCAAACATAATAAATAAAACTAATGCCAAAAGCAGCCAAATTTAAAGGCAAACTCATTTTTTTGTTTGAGTTCTTTATTCTGTTCTTCTCTGGATTTCAGTGGCAATGTCTGCCCATGACTGGCTGAACTCATTTAGCAGGGTCACCAGATTTTCTAATAAATGCTTCCATGCTCTGCATTTTCATGCTCCTGTCCTTTAAGGGTACTAAATGTTTAACTGCTTTTACTCTACTCTGAAAAAATAAATAAAGTCTGCTACTGCAATTTGACTATTTTTAAGCAGCCATTCCATGAAAATATATTCTGCATATACTATAAACTCTAACATATTTCATGACTAGTTTAAAATCTAAATAAGAATGCTAAATTCAACTATTCTTACATAAACTTGTGTACTCTTCAGTGATATGTAAAATGAAGTTTTAAATATATGAGTATATTTATTTAAAATTTCTAAGTGCTTTCTATTCAAGTACTAGTAAACATCACTTTAACTCAGCAGCTGTATTTAAGCCTCATTCTTTTTATACAAACAATAAGAATGTAGTTTATAAATAATATTTTGATGTATAACTATACAGTGTAAGTATTCTGAGTGGCCTCCTAGCCACTGGTCATAGACTCCTAGCCACTGGCCATAGACTCCTAGCCACTGGTCGTAGACTCCTAGTCACTG
>JADRCC010269123.1:5596-18560 GCA_019843855.1 Hylomyscus alleni | reverse complement strand
TAGCCACTGGTCGTAGACTCCTAGTCACTGGCCATAGACTCCTAGCCCCTGGCCATACATTTGTTCTGAGGTGTGTGTAAGAATTTATATTTTTTCTCATTTGCATTAAATCTAAAAAATTTCTCTTGAGCATTACATCACCAGAATCCTGAGACTTTTCTTCTTTTAGGTTTTCATTCAAATTCTTTTTAAATGATTAAACTCACAAGCCACTTACAAAGGAAGTAGTAGTATTTGAATTATTGATGTTAGTCTATAGATTCAGAAATGGTTCAACGTATGGAAGTCAATAAGTGTAATAAAACTTATGAATCAAATGAAAAAATACTATTGTCCCAATGGAGACAGAAATGACCTTTTGAGAAAATCCAGTATCCATTCATGACAAAAGGCCTGAAAAGAAGGACTGGAAAGAGCATACCTCCACTTATCAGTTTTTTTTTACCTTGCTTTTTCTCTCTTTAAAATACATTTTGCTGAAATGAAACATTTAATATAGTGTCCCATATCTACATCTTTTTTTTTTCTTTTTCATAAGTATACTGATTTTATGTACTTGACAAATAGCAGGTATTTTCAAATTACTAGTAAAATTCCCATTATTGATGGAAATTCATCTTCTTTTTCTTATGTATTTCATTCTTAATAAAATGGAATAAAATTCATTTCACACATTTTTTTCCTGTCTTATGACACTTCAATATCTGTTGGATCTTGGCCTTCAATATGCTTACTAGTTCAGTAGATGTGTTCATTTGAATGTGTAAAATGCTGCTAGTCAAGTTCCATGAAGTTTGGAATGGAGTCCAGTTTTATTGAATAGTTAATCTTTCAGATTTCTGTTAACTTGGTCACTTAACAAAATATCAAGGTTTCTTTCAGTCTTCATGTCTTCCAAGCATAATACAATGGGGCTTCTTTGCCTTGTTGGTCATATGCACTTTCTTCTTCAGTGACTGTTATGGTGATATTTTCTTCCTCTTTTTGCATAATTGCTTTCTTCATTTAATTTGCAATTATAATTTGTGGTATAAAACAGAGTATACCTTACTTTTGATCTATATGTATTTATTCATATGTAATAATTTTGTTTCAGAAATATGACAATTGAGTACAGTTTAACCAATTGATATCTCAGTCAGTCTCTACCATCTGACTTTTTTCACAACCTTTATTAACCAAATCAAAAATTTCTTTTCAAGTGAATTAAACTTATCAGAAAAGATATATTTCTATATTAGCCTTACTATATATCCTTAGCATCATACACTATATGAAACAGGGCTCTTCCCATCCAAAGGGATATTTCTTTTGTTCTTCTATATCATTAGCAAGTTTATTCATTTGTAAAACTGGAAAATTACTCCAAATCAGAATTCCAATAGATATTCAAAGTTGTTTTTAAAATATAACAGTAATTAAACACGTAAAATGTGTACTACATTTTGGCTGTATCCATTGTTTTGTTGAATGTAAATCATTTAAATTATATCTAAATGGTGCCAAAGAGTTCCCAAAAGCACATAAATCAAATATGACAAGTGGTGTTCAGCCTAAGGATACAATACCAGTTGCAGTAGGAAAAATGACTGATGAGTGCTTATTCTTTCCAAGTTATGCATCAGTAAATCACTGGACGAATCACCAATGCTTGTCTGTAGACATCTGCAAGACTTGTTCAGTTCACGGTATATATGGTGCCACTTGTGCTTCACTTGTCTTTAAGTCATCAGGAAAACCATGACTGAGCAACATCAAAATACTCTACTTGTATGAAAATATTACTATTTGGGAGTTACATTATTCCAAGCATAAATCAAAGTCCAACATCTGAGTCAGAGAACTAAGTAATTTAACTATACGTCTATGTCTTCAGATTCATATTACAAAACAATAGAAAAATGTGATAATTATTCCACAACATTTCTCTGTGGTGATTGCTGCACTGTGCATTATGTTAATAGTAGTCTGAGATCTTCTCAGTGCTTCCTTTTAGTAAAGAGAATGAAGCTTTGCAACTAAAAATCAGCAGAAGATGACTAAATATATATTTTATTAGTAGCACATAGATAGACCCGCATAACGATCTCTCTAGCCACAACCACTCTGTAATCCTTATACATTTTTTATTCATCAAGGATGAAATAATTTTCTGAAAACTAACAATTCTCAAGAATAAAGCTATCACAAAGCAAGGGACTGAGTTTTCACAGCTATGTTGTCCTTTACAAAGCTCCTGCCTGTTTTTTCCACCCCTGTAGCAACAAGTTTCAGCAAGTGTCTGATATTTCACCAATTCCTATTTGCTACAGATAGCCCCATTTGACTCCTCTCTAAATGCAGTAAAAAATGGTAGAAGGCAGACAGCTTATTGAAGAAATAAGCCTACCACAGTTGATTTAATTCCAGAGATTTTTAAAAGTCCTGTCAATAATATTCTTTTCTTTGGCTTCTCTTACATGTGTATATTCCATATTTACAAAGGCATTTATAAAAGCATAGTGTGGAATAGTTAGCATCAATATGATTATACAGAAGGCTGAAACTAATGCAAGCATACAATAAAATGACACAAATACAGAATAAAAAAAGAAATAAATAAACAAAAAGCAAGGGACAAGACTGGCATGTGTAATTCACGAATTTTAATGTAAATTGAATTCGGGGATAGTTGCAGGAATAACAAACAACAAACAAAACAACCCTGCTTTACAGGTGAAAGCAAAGAGGCTGGCTGCACCATAAGATCCGTCCTTTCAAGTTATAATAGTTTACGATGCTCATCTGCATTTTAATCAGATACAAAGGATTTATTCCTGAAGTGTATCGAGAAAGCCAATTTTCAGCACTTGGAAACGCATGAGAGTTTATAGCCAATCAAGTAAAATATGTTCAACATTTTTACTCCTTGTCTCTCCTCATGAGTATATAATAGCACATGGAGAAAGGTGTCAGCACTTTTGTTGGAAGTTGTGCAGAACCTTCCAGAATAAGGATGAAGAATGATTTCATACTCAAAATTTATTTTCATTACAGTTAAGACCACTTTTAAAATGAGTTGCATATTGACATCCATTAAATTGTATTTAGTAACACAGAATATAATCAGATCAAATATGAATTTCCCACCATGTATCTTGCCTTCATAATTGAATAGGGGATCTTAACATCATTTTCTACTATCTGGAATGAAATCATACCAATTACATGAGGGATGGCATTTCCACTTTACCTTCAAAGTATATTAGTAGTTTACCATTAAAATTTATGACTATTATTAATCAAACCAGATCTTAATACTGAATAACAATCCTTTATTAAGGAAAATATAAATTCACATCAAAATTCATATTAAATTTGTTAATTCAATAATACTTTTTCTATACTTTATAGACAAAGATAAGGGGATTCAAAAAACAAACAAAAAAACCACAGAGAAATATCCAAAAGGTTTCAAGCTAAATATAAACCAAGTGAAAATATTACTTATTATGCTAAAAAATGTCTTTTTACGAAGTTACATTAAAAATAACCCATAATAAGCTGGGCAGTGGTGGCGCACGCCTTTAATCCCAGCACTTGGGAGGCAGAGGCAGGCAGTGTAAGTTTGAGGCCAGCCTGGTCTACAGAGTGAGTTCCAGGACAGCCAGGGCTACATAAAGAAAGCCTGACTCGAAAAACCAAAACCAAAAATAAAAAATAAATAAATAAAAAGAACAAAAGAATCCATATTAATCTACAATATTTCTGCTATGGCATAAAATACGTCTTAAGCAATTTGTAGTTAAGTATTTAAAAATTAAATCACTGATCATGCCCAATATTATGTTACATTTTAAAAATTAACTATGCAATGATAGTATTTACTGTACAATTCAAAGAATTACATTAATCTTTAAGCAAATCATATTTATATAGTTGGCATTTAACAAATGAGTATTCATTATATCAACCTTGTTTTTTTAATGAAGTAGTACTCAAATATACGTAAAAACAGAAAAGTTGCGATCAACAAATTGATAACATTTACCTTCTTGCACTAAACTGTTAATCCTTTCATAAAGAACTGCACACTGAGAAATGAAATTTCATGTCCCTTGTAGTTACCAAGGCAAAAGGAGACTTCAGTTATGGGCAGAAAGAGGCTTACACAAATGACAGAATATTAATACAGCTATCTGCCATGAAAAGCCTGAAAGTAGAGCTCATTAGAGGTTGAATAAGCAAATCCTTAATCAAATATGGGTTTCATTCTTCATACGAAGTCTAACATAGGAAGTTCCGTACAAAGTTGTTATGCTGGAACATAACTCACAAATTTTCCAGAGAGCACCTTTGGATGTCCTGATTTTCTTTCCACTCATTACACTATTAAGACTCGGTAACTCGGGGGTTGGTGAGATGGCTCAGTGGGGAAGAGCACCGACTGCTCTTCGGAAGGTCGTGAGTTCAAATCCCAGCAACCATATGGTGGCTCACAACCACCCGTAATGAGATCTGATGCCCTCTTCTGGTGTGTCTGAAGATAGCTACAGTGTACTTACATATAATAAATAAATAAATCTTTAGAAAGCTGCTTTAAAAAAAAAAAAAAAGACTCGGTAACTCAATAAAACACAAAAAAAGAATCACAAAAGAAATGGAACAAAAAGTAAAATAAATAAATAAATAAAAATTTAAAAAAGGAAAGAAAATAGAAACAGGAAAAAGAATGCACACAGAGAAATATAAAAATATGTATTCCATTTTGTGTTGTGTTAGTCCTGGGCATGGGGCATTCCCATGAGTGTGATTGTTATACCCACAATACCCACAATAGTGTGCTATTGAAGAAATCTAACTTTCTCTTTTGTAGTAGGGGTCAGTTGAAAACAGCTTCATGGTTAGTAGGAAATGCCATGTCCACTTTTCCTTCTAGGATCTGAAATTGTTAATCCTACTTCCTATGATGTCTCTATGGATTAGGCATAACCTTGCAACATTTCCAATAGTAAATAGACCTAACAGCTCTGCCTTAGTTAGGATTTCCATTGCTGTAGAGACACCATGGCCAAAGAAACTCTTATAAAGGATAACATTTAATAAATTCTAGTTTATAGGTTTAGAGGTTCAACCCATTATCATCAAGGCAGGGAGAATGGTAGTGTCCAAGTAGGCATGGCTCTGGAGCAGGGGCTGAGAGTTCTAAGTCCTGTTCCTAAGGGAACCAGGAGAAGACTGCACTCTAGGAAGCTAGATGGATGCTCTCTGAAAGCCTACCTTCACTATGACACACTTTTCCAGCAAGGACATATCTTCTAATAGTGCCACTCTCTGGGCCAAGCATATTCAAACCACCATACTCTCAAATCTAACAGCTTTTCAGTAACAGGATGGAAACCAAATTTTAATACATTTGAATTAAATATATTAGACCTGGGTGTGACATTCTGCATCCATCTAAACTAAAGTTTAGTCGAACTACATTCTAAAGTGCTTGTATTTTCAAAGTATACTTTCAAGTTTCTGATTATATTTGTCAATGTCGAGGACACATTTAAGAATGGGCAGCTGGACAAAAACAAAAAGAGTTTCTATTACATCTGTGACAGAGACTGTGACCTCCAGATGTGTGAACTGAGGTGAGACATCAGTGAAATGTTCTCTATTTCCCACTGAACTACATAAGGCTTTCAATCTTTCCTGATACAACATACCTAATCCTTCTTCTACAGTCCTTAAAGCATTTTAAAATCATATATCTCAGTGATGATACACTTGGAAATGTTCATGACCTTATACTCATTGTCTTCTTTTAATTAGCAACATCTGTGTATTGTTTAAGAAATTTGTCTCTTTGATGTACTTCTTTCTCTTTTCTATGAACTTACTGTGTGCTCCATTGTAGTTGTCTAGCTTATTAAAATAAAAATGGTCATAGTATGTTTTTAATAATGTCATTCTTTCAGATTTATTATGTCTGTACTGGAGACATGGCTCAGTGTTTAAGAGAACATAATGCTCCTTGAGAGAACCAGAAATCTGTTTCTACCTTCATCTGGCCTTTTACCATCCATAAGAGCAACTAGGAATCCAGTACACTCCTCTGAATTCTATGGGAAGGCTACTAAAACACACACACACATGAACATACATAAAAATAATAAGCATTTAAATTCAGCTTGTTCCAGGCCCCATTTTTAGTTAAATTGTAATAGTTTCATTTATCCCCTCCCTGGTTTTCTTTATTTTACTGTGTTTAAATTTGGTTCAATCTCCTTAGGATATGTTAATAATTTTGAATGACCCATCCAACAATCATCTCTTGATTTCACTGCTTTCCTTGTATTTTTTGCTATTTCTTTAACTTCTTTAAGCTTCCGGTTAACCTTCATTGTGCTTGCTTTTTTATAAATGTGTTATTTTTCCAGTTTTTGAGTTGAGGTTTCTTCTAATTGTATAACACTTTTGTTCTTTATAAAGGCACTTGAAGATTTATCTCCTGCTTAAAAGTGTTAGCTTTTTTTGAATCCTCCAAAATTTAGGATGCAATTTTTGTTTTAATTCATCTAAAAATATTTTATATCTGCCTCTGTGATGTCTTCTGATATTCTGGAATATAACAGTACTAACATTACTTTTCTCTAGCGATTTCTACTTACACTCCATTGTGACTTACAAATACATTTTAATTTTTTTTTCTTCTTTGAAATGAATTTAGATATGCATCTTTGGGTAAATAAATAGATTTTCATTGCTATTGAATATTTCATGTTCTGTTGTTAGAAGAAATGATCCATAGCTGTCACTTAGATGAAGTTATAAGAACTAGAAGTGTCTTCTCTATGCCTCAATTATCAGCAAAACATCACTTCAGAATCAAAACCATGGTGGCAGAAGTAGGACCAACAAGATTCTCTCAGAATAGGATCACCATGTTAGCGCTAAGAATCTTGTAGGAGCCTGATACAGCTGTCTCCTGAGAGGCTCTGACATTACCCAACTAATACAGAACTAGAGGCTCACAGCCATCCATTGGACTGAGTACAGGGTCCCCAATGAAGGAGCTAGAGAAAGGACCCAAGGAGCTGAATGGTTTGCAACCCCTTAGGACAATCAACAATATGAACTACCTAGTACCCTCAGAGCTCCCAGGGACTAAACTTCCAACCAAAGAGTACGCATGGTGGGACTCATGGCTCCAGCAGCATATGTATAGCAGAGGATGGCCAAGTCGATCATCAGCGGGAGGAGAGACCTTGGCCCTGTGAAAGTTCTACGCCCCAGTGTAGGGAAATGCCAGAGTCAGTAAACAGCAGAGGGTGAGGGGCAGGGGGAGGAGGGAGGGAACAGGGGTTTGTTTTTGTTTTTGATTTTTTATTTTATTTTATTTATATTTTTGGAGGGTAACCTGGGAAAGGAGATATTGTATGAAATGTAAATAAGGAAAACATCTAATAAAAATAAAATAAAATTAAGAAAAAAAAAAGCAACAACTTCTGGAGTCATTGGCTTGCTAGTCTAATCATGAACCATATGCCAGAAAAGCTAAAGCAGTAGCAGCTTTGATCTGTATATTCAGCCATTGTTCATACAGGATAGAGCCTTTGTCTAGATAGGGACAAGGCAAAGAAACAAGCTTCACCCATTCACTGTACTTACAGAGTATGTAGCTACAGCAAGACAACAGGTTACGGTAGGGTGGCATTCCATTCCATTAGATTTGAATGTTCTCACTGCAGGTTCCAGAAATCCCAAATGGTTGCCTCCATTAGTCAGGATGGGAATTGCATTTCTTTAATTTGACATTAGTAGATTCAAATAACAAAGGATCAAAAAACGTTTTTGGTTTTGACAGTATAGGTATCAGCAGACTTTTAAAAATAAATGTTACTTTACTCGCTGTTTTGTTTAACATTTTCGAAATTAAGTGCTTAGTTTTATTTTATAAAGCCCATCAGTTTCTTTTTGAATGAGTTTCTAGAGTCTTTCAAAGTGTCAAGCTAGGCACGTAATTCTTTATTCTTGAATCTTCACACTAGGGATCATAAAATATGATGTAAAAGAATGTCTTCATTTCAAGTAAATCCTGGGGAAAACATCTGACACGAAAAAGCATCCTACCATTTTTGACTTATATAGTTTATTCCATGTAGAAGTTCCCTGGAACTTGACATAATGTGCCTATCATCCCTTCAGGTCCTTGACCCATGGTTACTATCTCCTTGGCCTGTGCTTCTCAAACTCCCATGAATATGATTAAAGCTGCTGGTTTTTAAAAAATAACTTCTCATTCAGATCAGTGCTGGATTCTTGAATGTTCCACTTCTTTTTCATGTGACTTGATTTATCTGCCTGTGAATCATTCATTCAGTAGCCCAGATTATGTCAAAATTCTAGGTAACTATTCTCTTGATATACATCATCTTTAAAATAAATTTATAAAGAAACTCACACTCAAAATGAAGTCTACATATTAAGAATGTGTCCATCTAACAACAACATAGACTGTAATTACTGTCTTCATATTTTTTCATTGTTTGTTATTTTATCATATTCTTTAAAATTTATAAAATATTGAAACAATAAAATGAGTATTATAAAAGTTGTTTGATATACAATAAATTGTACAGTCTTATGTAGATGCTTGTCTACAGCGATACTGAAAATACATATGTTTTTCTCATTGTAATTTTTTAAAGCCAATACAGAGACATGATTCTGGCTACTCTGTGGGTGGTTTTTTTTTTTTTTTTATTTTAATTGAGGGAGGAGGAAAAGTCAACCTAATGCTGAACAACCAGCTGTGACTCAAATGTAAACATGTCTGAGGGCAAATCAGAGCTCCTTTTGTTGCCTGCCTTAGCTTTCTGCTTAGAAATCTGAGTTTTCCTGCTGATGCTGGTGCTGCAGTTCTCGCTGACTCTAGAAATTATATTCTAGAGCCTTTCCACTTGGACTCAAATCTCATGGCTCTCCAGGAAACTTCTAGGGCTGGGTCTCCATTGCCAGAACAGGCTGCTGAGTCAGCCAGCCAACCCTGTGTGTTGAACAGAAAGACTACTGAATTCTTTTCCTCTCTAGCATCCTTAGTTTACACAGCCTACAGGATAATAGAAGCCAATCTAACAAATTCTACTGATCCTAGATATTTCTTCTACAGTTCCTTCAGAGGACTAGAACTAACAAAAACGAACTATACAATTAGTTAAAATTTCTTGTTAATAAAAGTAAAAACCCAAATATGTTAGTATGATGTCTGTGTAAAGGAGTAATTATCCAGTTTCTAGGGATGAGGAGAGTGATAACAAAAATGTCCAGCTTTTCATGGTGTTGTCCCTCTGTGCCATCGTTTTTACTATTGTGATTTATGGTATCATAATCTTGCCAGCATAAAATAAAATACACATCCACATGTTCTTTACTATTATATAATGTTTTCTTATCAGAAATCAAGGTTCAGGAAAATGTACACAGGGTCCTGGGCTTGGTTCTCAGGATTGAAATATGGAAGGAAAGAAGAGGAAAAAAAGAGGGAAGAAGGACTAATCGATGATCAAAACAGAAATGTGTCCAGATTGTTTTTCCTTTTTTCTTTCTTTTATTGGATATTTTCTTTCTTCACATTTCAAATGCTATCCCCTTTCCCTGCTATCCCATCCTCCTTCCCCCAGCTTCTATGAGAGTGTTCCTCCACTCACCTCCAACTCCCACCTCCAGGCACTTGCATTCCCCTATACTGGGGCATCAAGCCTTCACAGGATCAAGAGCCTCTCCTTCCATTGATATCCAACTAGGCCATCCTCTGCTATAGGTCGCTCCATGTGTACTCTTTGGTTGGTGGTTTAGTCCCTGAGAGCTTTGAGGAATCTTGTTGGTTGATATTGTAGTTTTTCCTATAGAGTTGCAAACTCCTCAGCTCCTTCAGTCCTTTCTCTAACTCCTCCATTGAGGACCCTGTGCTCAGTCCAATGGTTGGCTTCGAGCATCTCTATTTGTCAGGCTCTGGTACAGCCTCTCAGGTGACAGCTGTATCAGGCTCCAGCTGCACAGGTAGCAGAGGATGGCCTTGTGGGGCATCAATGAGAAGAGAGGCCCTTGCTCTTCTGAAGGCTCAAGGCAGGAGTGGGTGGGTGGGTGGAGAAGCACCATTATAAAAGCAGGGAGAGGCGTGATGGGACAGGCAGTTTCCAGAGAGAAAACTGGGAAAGGGCATGACATTCGAAATGTAAATAAATAAAATATCGAATAAAAATTAAAAATTAAAAAAAAACTGGAGTACACGACTAAACAGAGAATTCACAATAAAATAATTTGTGAAGGCTGAGAAACACTTTTAAAATGCCCCTTTTCATCAGAAAAATGCAACTCAAACCTACTCTGAGATTCCATTTCAGACCTTTCAGAATATCTAAGGTCAAAATCTCAAGTGACAGCACACGCTGGCAAGGACATGGATCAAAGGGAACACTCATCCATTGCTTGTGGGAGTCAAACTTAGAAATCACCGCTTTGGAAATCAATCTGGTGTTTTTTCAGAATAATTTTACCTCTAAACTCAGCTATACCACTCCTGGGCATATACACAAAAGATTCCCCACTATACCAAAAGGGCGCTTGCTCAAATACAATCAGAGCAGCTTTATTCACAATAGCCAGAAACTGAAAACTCACCAGATGTTTCTCATTCCAAAGAATGGGGAAAGAAAATATGGTTCATTTACGCAATGAAATACCACTTGAAGGCAAATGGATGGAACTAGAAAACATTCTGAGTAAGATAAACCAGACTCAGATCAAAATGCATGGTATGAATTCACTTACAAGTGGATATTAACCATAAAGTACAGAATAACCATGCTGCAATTCAGAGACCTGAAGAAGCTGAGTAACAAAGAGGGCTCGAGGGAGTATGCTTGAGTCTCACTCAGAAGGAGAAAAAAATAGACATGGGAAGTGGATCAAAAGAGGGAACTGGGTGGGAGAGTGCTTGAAGATCAGATGTGGGAAGTACAGAAGTGAGGCATGAGAAGACTGGCAGAAAGAAGGGAAGTTGGTGTGGGGGGTGTCTCCAGGACAGGCTGGAGGACTTGGGTATGGGAGGCCCCTGGGAGGATATAGGGTGAGCCTAGCTGAGACTCCTCCTAGCCCAAAGTGGCTACCTCCTATAACCAGGCAGGACTTCCAGTGGAGGGAATATGCCATCAACCCTCCTAGAAAAACTTCCACCTAAGATTTTCCCTTCCTATAAGATGCATAGCAATGATAGAGGGAATAGCCAAACAATGTCTGGTCCAACTTGAGAACCACTGCATGGGAGAGAGTCAACCCCGGAGACTATTAATGAAAACTGCGCTATGATTGTAGACAGGACCCTAGT
Source organism: Hylomyscus alleni (assembly GCA_019843855.1). Lineage (NCBI taxonomy): Eukaryota > Metazoa > Chordata > Mammalia > Rodentia > Muridae > Hylomyscus > Hylomyscus alleni. Next base: position 7,201 of record JADRCC010269123.1, on the reverse strand, counting down.
ATAACTGTTATCCAAGAGACTTCATCCAACATTTGATGATGGAAAGAGATGCAGAGACCCACAGTCAAACATTAGGTGGGGCCCAGGGAGTGTTGTGGAAGAGTCAGTAAAAAGATTATGATAGCCAGAACCGTACCAAGGACACTACAAGAAGACCTACAGAACCAACTAACATGGGCCCATGGGGGCACACAGAGAGCGAACCACCAACCAAAGAGCATGTACGGACTGGGGCTAAGACCCCTACATATATGTAGCAGATGTGCAGCTCTGTCTTCATGTGAGTTCCCTAACAATTGAAGCACAGGCTGTCTCTGACTCTGTTGCCTGTCTTTGGATCCAGTCCCCTTAACTGGGCTGCTTTGTATGGTCTCAGTGCAGGAGGATGTGCTTAATACTGAAATAACTTAATGTGCCAGGGCAGATTGAAGAGGAGAAGAACTTGGTAGAAGCGGGGTTAGAAAGTATAAGTGGTAGGAGAGGAAAGAACAGAGCTGTGATCAGGATATAAAACAAATAAAAATAAACATTTCAAAAATTAAAAGTTTTAAAATTCAATTTATGTCTTCATAATAATTTGATATTCTATATGTGTAATAAGAATGTCATCACTGAGTTATATATATTTTAAATCCAAAATTTGAATCCAAAATCCAAAATTTAATAAGGATTAATGCTTTCTATTAAGAAAAAAGCTCATTCAGGTTTTTTAAACAGAGAAGAAATGTAAAGTAATGGCAAACCATTTAACATATAAACTACCGTCCATAGGAACAATGAATATAAAAGAATAAAAGATTTATCTCAGAATTTGATTTATAAAATAATCTTCTGTGTATTTTTATATCTAATTGTTCTGCATTACATTTTTCAAGTTGTATAATGTAAATGTTATTGAGTCTGAGAGGACCTTAGTATTATAAATAAAATTTCTAGATGATATTGTTATGCAATTTGAATAACAATTGCCTCTGTTTAAGTCTTATGGGACTTACATAGATGCGACTGTAAAATTATTTTCCTTAATAACTTTTACTTATTTGATTATATGTTATTTTAAAAAGTCTCTTATATCTTCCTAAGTTAGAAGTAAAATAGATATTATTTAGACATAACTTAGAGAACATGATGTATTCAATATGTAATTATTCATTTCATTAGGAAGTAAAAGATATACAACAACTTCAGGATTGAATACAGGTATATACACAAATATGTATCACTTTAAAAATTCATAACTGCACTCTTCCATGCATTCAGATCTAAAGCATAAACAAATGATAACCTTCGTAAATTAAAAATGATTCCCAGTTCTCTAGAAGTTTGGGATGACCTATTACTCAAGATTTCAGACCAGATAAGTTTCTTTCTAATTAAACAGGTAAATTTACCAGAAATGAATTTTTCCATATGAATACTATGTTAGCCATATGTAATTATTTATACATCTGCTACCATGGCAATCATGTAAGCTATTAAAAATGTCACCTTTTTAAAATTTCTAAATGGTTTCAAATTGTATTTCTGTAGGGATTTTTCTAAAGATTTCACTATTTAATTAACAAAATAATGCCTCATCCTGCTATATCTATAAACACTTCACAC
>JADRCC010269117.1:613-12558 GCA_019843855.1 Hylomyscus alleni | reverse complement strand
GCAGACACTGGCTGCTGCAGACACTGGCTGCTGCAGACACTGGCTGCATAACCCTGTGTAGGAGAGCGAAGAGCAGTGACAGTTCTGGGATCTAAACACAAGCTTTCATGCATTTGAATTCGCCTTGTAGTGACAGCTGCAAAAGAAAAGATGAAAAATGGAGCAAAAGCAAATAAAGAACCTCTCTTCTGGTTATTTTGTAATGGCGGGGGTGGGGTGGGGGTGGGGGCGAGCCCAAGGCTTTGACCATGCTAGGCAAGTGTTCTACCATTGAGGTACATCCCCAGCCCAAAGCTCACAGTTTCTGTGGGTCTAAAACACTGCATCTCAGCAAACGCAGGAACCACACTGCCATACTTTATCTTGTGCAATCTATAGTTTAGGTTCTAATTATGTACATTCAGAACTCCCACACCAGTGACTTGACAGACTTGGGACATTCCAGATGGGCATAGTGATGCACTCCTTAATCTCAGCACTGGGGAGGCAGAGGTGGGCTCTCTAAGTGAAAGGCTATTGCTGGTCTACAATCTAACGCCTGTCCTGCCTTGAGGTCCCACGGCACCTCTGGAAGCTGCACTGACCTCAGGACTAACTTCATAGCTCTATTGTGTCTTCCTGGGGCATGCAAATATTTCTCTCACACTGCTTTATGGTGTACATGTTAAGCTAATGCCTCAAGTTCTTTATGAACTAATGTAACCAAGTTTCTGAATGACCTGTATCCCAGGGATCAATGGCTAGATGAAAGAGTACTGATAAAACCTTCAAGGGAGATTTGGAATATGGCTGTGACTGAGAACGGACAGGGGGCAGGGTTGAAGGGGTTTCTTTGCTACATTGTTTCCATTCAGCTCCCAGATCCTATCCATTTTAAAATGTGATGGGCTAGAGAGAGGATTCAGTGGTTAAAAACATCAGCTGCTTCTCTAGCTGACCTGGGTTCAATTCCCAGCACACACATCATGATTCATAACTATAATTCCTTTTCAAAGGGATCAGATATCCTCTCTCCTGGCCTTTGCACACAAGTATTGTATAGATAAACATGCAGGTAAAAACTCAGACATATAAAATAAAATTTTAAAATGTAAAGAATCATCTTAAATGGCACTGAAGTTAGTCTGCCCAAGAGACAAGTGCTTAGGCAACCTTAGTGTGACACTGAGGCTGGCCTTACTGCGAAGGGACATTTAGAAATCCGTGTAACTGGATTTCATTACCCACTTAGGAACCAAGAGTATGGAGATGGCTCGGCTCTCAGAAAGAGCAGAGGCTGGGCATACACTGCATGAATCAGAGAAAGGAAGGGGTATGCCATGATGGCCCGAGATGTTTTCATCCCTCCACAAATACAGTCATGGGAGGCAGAGGTAAAACCTCACCCTCCACCAAGAATGCTTGCCAAGTTCCCCACTAAACATGACATCTCACAGATCTAACACAGATCTGCTGTCAAACTCAGCATGACTGGCTGCATTATCATGACTGCACATCATTTTAAATCAGTGCTGGGCTACTGAACGAATGCCACAGCATTCCTAAATGACCTCAGGATTTCATGATTATTCTTTTGCACAAACTGACCTTATGATGTAAGAGGGGAAATGCTGAGACGAAGTGCAAGCACACTGTCTCTCAGGCCAGAGTGCTGTCTGTCGTGCTAAGATGGGCTCAATTCTTGGCCTGGCTTGTCCCTCCAAGACTGCATTTCTGGGAGGGAAGGAGCTTTGCTTGTCTTCTCAGGGTGGGCAAACACTCTTTGTTTCTAAACACTGTAATTTTACAACCCCATGAGCTAAGACTCAGCTGACAATGCTTCAAGTCCTCGGGATAGTTGTAGTCTCTTGGAGCAGGCTATTGGTGATGACCACTGAGAGGAAGGCTGTGTCTGCTACATCACACTCTTGAAGGGACGACAAACATCACATGTCATAAACTGCAAGAAGCCTAAGGTAATAATGCAAAGCTTATCGAGCTTAAGGTAGTAATACAAAGGTTCAGTGTTCACTTATGGGTAAACGATCACAAAGCACAACCTTACACAATTCCTTCTGGTTCTGAGACAGGGTCTCATATAGTCCTCAAGGGCTTCAACCTTAATAAACAGCCAACAACCTTGAACTCCTGATCTTCCTGCCCACTACCTCTGAGGACTAGGATTATAAGTATGTATCAACAAGTCTAGTGTATGGTATGAGGCCTGAGCCCAGGGTATCATGGATGCTACCCAAGCATCCTACCCACTGAGTTATTATTCCCAGTTCCCAGCCCACAAGAAGTATCGAAATGAGCACCTAACCAACTTCCCCAAATCGGCAGTTACACCACTTAACTGTTGTTAAACTGCATCACAAATATCTGGTGATGTGCTTGGCTGCTTGGACTGTTCTTAGAGCTGTCAACTCTGGGTTTGCTTTTGAACCTGAGTTCAGGGTATAGGCAAGGCCTAACTATAGCAGTCTCAACTCAGCTGTGTGAAAGGGATGCTGGAAGATGGTGAGGCACAAGTAACCATTCACTGTGCTCTCGGTGTGGTCACCTTGACTCCATAGGTGAGAAAGCGGATTTATTAGTTGTTTCCTGTTCCCATAATAAAATACCTCAACAGAGGTGTTATGGTTTATCTACGCTCAGCTCAGGGAGTAGCATTATTAGAAGGTCTGGCCTTGTTGGAGTGACAAACCAGTTGGAGGTGTGTCAGTTTGGGTGTGGGCTTTAAGACACTCATCCTAGCTGCCTGGAAGCCAGTATTCCACTAGCAGCCTTCAGATGAAGATGTAGAACTCTCAACTCCTCCTGCACCATGCCTGCCTGGATGCTGCCAAGCTTCTGCCTTGATGATAATGGACTGAACCTCTGAACCTGTAAGCCAGTCCCACTTAAGTGTTGTTCTTGTAAGAGTTGCCTTGGTCATGGTGTCTATTCACAGCAGTAAAACCCTGGCTAAGACAAGAGCTAACTTAAAGAGGAAAGAGTTTCCTTGGGCTTGTGGTTGTAGATGATGCGGTTAGGAGTCAACCATGGTGGGGAAGCAGTGAGTGGCAGGCATGGCAGCAAAATAAGATGAGAGCTTATGTGCTTTCTAAGCAGGAAACAGAGAGACCTTAAGTTCTCAAAGCTATCCCCAGTGACAGACTTTCTCCAGCAAGCCTGTGCCTCCTAGACTTCCTCAGAGAGCACCATCCACTGAGGCCCAAGTATCCAAATGCTTGAGACCACAAAGGTCATTTCTCATTTCAATCACCAGAGCAGACTGAAGAAATGCAGAAACTTCAATCAAGTTCAAAAGCAAACCCAGAATTCATACCAGCTCTGAGAACACCTGCCTCATGGCCTCCCCAGAAGCACTGTTGGAAATGTGACATTTCCCTCTCGGCACTCTACAACTAAACTTTTAGAAAAGAATGAGAGATGCTTTACAAGTGAGATGTACATGGTTCTTCCTGGTCCATGGCTCAGTGTTTCATCTAATAAAGCTGAAGAGTGGGAGCTTCTGCACCTTTCCTGCCTGCCTATTAAGTAATTAGGTTTGACATGATAGCTAGACAGAGCAAGAATGCATCCTGCTTTTACATAACCGCATACCAAGAAGCCCTCTTCTCTAACAACAAGGTGAAACCCCACGTTTAACTGCCACTGAAATGATAATGTACACAGGGTTTGATGCCTGGTCTGTCTATGAAGAAGGACGAGTTTTCTGAATGGTCTTATAAAGGAGCATCGCACGCTCGTTTCTTCATCTGAAACCTTGAAGAAGACTTAGGAAAGGAAGAGAATGGCCAAGGTGGTGGTCGGCATCCATTTCTATTGGCTGGATCATAAGCTAAGTACCAACTGTCTAATCTACAAAACAGTTTATTACTGTTGATATTACATAAAGACGGCTTTTTACCTAATGGAAATGTCTTTAACAGCTGAGTAAGGCAACTTTCATTCCAATGCTTAGCACAGGGAAGGATACAAAGTAACACCCAACACAGTAACTTATTAACACGACCAATTTATACTATTATAGCAGAGCAATCTGTTAGAAGGATGGCCTTAGGCACCTTCCTGTCACCAATCAGCCTTGACACTGGGGAGTCAGTCTGGTTTTCCACCCAAGTTAGAGACTAATGACAGACTTGCAATTTGACCCCAGTTATCTCAAAATGTGAAGTATAAATATACCTTTTCTCAATTATTTATTGCGTGGACCAGGATGCTATGAAGCAGAAACAAAACCAATAAACTGTGGTGTAACATTTGAAGCAGTAACTGGTACAAGTCATTTAGTGTCTGTCCTCACAGGCAAATTCCTATTGCTGACAAGTGTCACCTAGGCAAGGTAGGCTGTATTAAAGTCTATCATCAATGAAAACAAAACAAACAAAACAAAACAACAAACCACAGCCTGCCTATCATCAGGATTTGGGGAGATGGCTCAGTTGGTAGGATGCAGAGACAGGGCTTGAACTCAGATCCCCAGCACACATCCATAGTTCTAGCACCATGCAACACAGAAACTCGATGAACAGCCAGGTTCAGTGAGAAACTCTTATCTCAAAAGATAAAATGAGAGGGATGGAGGAAGCCAGTGGACACCAGCCTCTAGTCTCCAATATGCATCTATAAATCTGCACAAATACCATGCATATAAAAAAATCCCACCAAGATGTCTCAATATGATGTGCTTAAAGTCACTGAAGTTTAGATTTACAAATAGTTAAAATAAGTTTACATTTTGTATATTTTACAAAAAATAGTCATGCAGAGTGAGAAAAACATTCTCACTGCAATAAGCACAAAAGGATCACAGAAATCAAATGCAGTCAGCCTCAATGTCCCAGAAATGCAACATGTGAAAATGTTATTTAAAATATACCAAACTGGTTTCATCCATGGTGAGTATGGTACTATAAGCAACACTGAATTCTCAATCATCAGTTTATTTGTAACATTTAATTTGAATTTGGTTAAGCAAGATAACAATTCTGCAAATTTTATCCAGAAAACACATAAGATTTCTTTCTCTTGCTCACCTGTCTCTCTGTATTTATAGATATTTTGCCTACATGTATGTCTGTATAAGATATGGGTGGCCAGTGTCTGTGGAGGTCAGAAGAGGGTATCAGATCCCCCTGTACTGGAGTTACATATGGTTATGAGCTACCATTGTGGGAACTGGGGAATTGATCCCGTGTCCTCTGGAAGAGTAGCCAACGAATGTTCTTAACTACTGATCCATCTCTCCAGCCCTGCACAAGGGTCCTGAATGGTCACACCCATGTCCACGCCAGGCTCCTAATAGGCCACACTGAGAGCCAGTGTCGGGAGAGTTTGACAAGGCAGTCAGACAACATCTTTCTAGCTTGTGGCTCTCCATTTACAAGCTAGTAGGATCTACTTCCTAGGCAGACTGGATTACGCTTGTTGGCAGAGTCTACAAGCACAGGGATCTCTTTCACTGGGTTACAGTTAATCAGCCATTTCTGGGTAACACAGGATGGCCACAGACCCCTGCCTGCTACATATCCCAGAGCCTCTAAGAGCAAAAACAGACTGCTCAATTTTTATTTATAAATTTTGATTATTTTTTTTAACTCCTAAGTCCTAGAGGCCATGCCCTGGCTCAGCTTGGTCCCTCTTTTGCATGCCCACTTCCCTCACTGAAGGTTAGCTTCCCATGGCGGCAGTGTGGAACATGTGTCCTGGAGCACATCCTTAGCCCGCTTCCACAGCCATCTGCATGGGCCTCACTCTGGCCCTCCATCTCAGCTTTCACATTCTGTCTCACTGGCCTCAGAGCTGAGATCAATGGTTAAACAAACATCTCTGAAATCACTTGGGCAGCAAATGTAGAGAGATCTCCTGTGAGGCAAAGCAGCTTTGCTGGTGCCTGGCTGAGAGAAGATGGCCCTGCACAATAGATGGAAACTGCACAACTCAGGCCACAGGGCTTTGGTTCCAAGGAAACAGAAGAGCAAATGTCACCATTGCCTTATGAAAAAGGCCCAGAGGCCCAGGATTCCAGGCAGAAGAGAAAAAAAATTCAGTGTGGTTAAATAGGAACCTGAGGAGAAAGTCCTTTGTCAAATCTACTATGTAACATCAGGGGAGCAATGTGAAGAGAGGGAAGAGTGGATGGACAGCAGGCCAAGAGAAGGAACACCCACAAAACCCTGCTAATAGTCCAGGTTGCCTACTACCTTTTGAAGCCAGAGGAGACTTTCCACAACACTGCTGGGAGCCAAGACACCGATTTCATCAGCTCCAGTTTCCTGGGAAGTGTAGGAGTGAAGCACTGGACAAGAGCCACAAGAGAGAAACAGGTCAGCTTTGAAAGAGCAAGCTTTATGTCATGTATGGTTCTGAGCTAATGTCCATTTTATTCTTGAGTTTGACTTAGTGCCTCACGTTTCCAATCTGGTGAGTGGGGCATGTAGTGGCCAAACCCTGTTACCACTGACTTCTCTGCTGGCACGGCAAAAACATTTGGAGTACGTTTAGGGTAAACTCGGCAGCCTTCCTCTGAGCATCTCTATCAGCCGGCATGCTATGATCCAGCCCTGTTCTACATCGCCTTCCCAGAGTAGGCATCTCATTTCACAGCCTCAAGGGCTCTGCTTCTCATGGTGTCCCTGCTACCCCAGCTGCCTTGTCTGACACCCTCCTCAAATTCAGTAACTGTCTTGTGACTCCCAGAACTCAGGACAGTTCAGTTATTAGTAATAGTTCATTAAGGAAGACATATATAGTTCAGGAGTAGGCAAGGTACCAGGCTGTACATGTACATACATATGTGTGTGCATGTATGCCTGTGAGCACACAAGCATGCATATATGTCTGTGAGCACATGTGTGCATATGTATGTGTATGGATGGGTATGTGTTGTGTGTATGTGTTGTGTGCGTATGTATTGTGCATGCATGTGTGTGGGTGGGCACATGCATATGTGCATGCACCTGGGTCCAAGACCAAAAAACTATTGTTTACTGTACTACACACACCACAGGCTACATAGGAAACCTCCCTCCTACACGGGGCTATAGAGGGCTAATTCTATTCAAAATGGCTGTCCCTAGGAGCAGTGCCCACAAGTTCCCTTGGAAGGTCAAACTCACTTTTGGGGAGTAAACAAGGCTGTCAATTAAGTCCTAGTGTTCCAAGTCAATGGCTTACAAAGGTTTCCCCATGGGGCTGCTTCCTCTGACACTCCCCAGTCCAATTTCGGCAGGCTCTAGTAGCTCTCTGGCCTTTCCTTTCATAGCCCCTATTATTATCCTATAAGTAGTCACTCCATTAAGAGATTGTTTTCCTCCCACCAGCAATAAGCTCTGAGGTCTGGTCACTATATGTTATGCAGATTAATGTATCCCAGGACTTACTATGCAAAAGTATCATTAGCATATTAATGAGTAGATAAAAGAGTTAAAATTAGATTTCCTGACTTGAACATAACCCACAGCTTATTTTTCCACCATTTCACCTTCAATTTCCCACATTGCACATGACAGTTGAAGGTCCCGTCCTTCAGAGATACACTGAACCTCCTGTCAACAGGGAAGAAGGTGGGCGGGGAGGTGGTTCAGCCTCAACACAAAGACACTGGGGCAGGAGGGAAGACTAAGGGAATCAAAGGGTCCAGCTGCTGAGATGGTGACAGACAGCCCGCTGCACAGGGCTGCTTTCTGCTCCAGAGCTTGTCAGGACTCCGTGGTTTCACTAGGGAAGCAGCCATGTTCTCAGAGAATTTTAGTTTTCAGGGTTATCCATGAAACAGAAGTCACATTCCCTATTTGGAAGTTTAACACTTGACTTTTAAATGGGGGTGTGGTTTTCTCCTGGCTGAATAGCACACAGACTCCCTTGGTCTCCTGCTGGTGAGTGAAGTTTCTCGGGAATCTCTGCTAAGAAAGAGCCATCTTTCAAAAGTTGGAAAAACCTGAGAAGGTGACTATTTTCCCTGTCCCCCCACTGAACCCCCAGTAAATAATATTTTCCTATTTATATTTGACACCATCTGTTTTTATTGTGGCAGTTTTAGCCATTCAGAAAATGCCACCATGGAGTTACTGTTGGCTGAAAGACAGACAGGTAGAAATAAGGGGTCATTATCTGCCATCAACGAGGTAGCTCCCAAATGGCCACCAAGAGAAGGTGAAAGACTATCATATCTTGCATGGATACTGCGTGAGAACCAATCAGGACCAAGCTTCTGTGTGTTATGTCTTATCCCAGGTGATGAAGGAGATGGGACTGCCTAAGCTCAACCCCGGCCCTCGGTGAAAGAAGACACAATATAAGAAAACCAAGAAATTGATACAATGTGTCTTCAGGTAACATTGGGTAAGGGATACTAGTTGCTTCAAGGTGTACAGGTGTGCACAGCTTGGGGTGAAGGGAAAAGCAACAGAGAATCAGGGCACTCTCATCAAAGATTAGTGGGGCACACTCATGAAAGACTCATGGGGGACACACCATGAAGGGCACAAACAAAATCAGAACAGAGAGTCAAGGTGAACTCAGGATAACAGATAGGGCACACTGGAGTGTTCTAGACAAGCAGGAGGAAGAAAAGGATGAAGGAAGGTTAGGATCGAATATTAAATAAAGTCTCAAATGTCAGGATAATACATTTTGAGAATGCGATCCAAGCCCCTGAGCATAACAGATATCTGAGTAATTATTATCTGGGCGAGCTCTTTGGGAATTAACAAAGATTTTCACAAGCAGAAAAGAATTTAGATTGGATATTACATGTAGTAAACAGTCATTGAGCAATGGAATAATGGAAAACTATCTCAGAGAACACAATTCAGGGATATTAACTTGAAAACATTCATTAGTAAAAGCCCAACACAGAGAATAGGAGGCCTAATTTTATATTAGAATATATATATGTGTGTGTATATATATATGTATATATGTGTGTGTGTGTGTATATATATATATATATATATATATATATATTCAGCTGCTGGGAGAGAGGGGAGGGGGAGGGGTAAGCAACTCTGAGAGGGAGGGACTGGGAGGGAGGGCAATATTTGGGGTGTAAATAAATAAAATAGTTAATTTTAAAAAGTCACCAAATGGGATGGAAAAACCATGAGGGTAAGGTCTCTCTCTCTCTCTCTCTCTCTCTCTCTCTCTCACACACACACACACACACACACACACACATATTAGATAACCTTCAGAAGAAAAGCATAAATGGACTTCACCATTAAAATTCTAAGTAGAAAAAAAAATCAAATTTCCAGATTTGCCTGGCAAATGATGTAACTAGACAATTAGGTTTTGAGGAAGCAGGATTTTCCTAAAGTCTTAACATTTTTTTTTAAAGAAATGAATTTGCTAAGTGGTATTTTAGACTAGAGGATACCCGGATACTTACAGTAGAATTAAATATTTTTACTACACAAGTATTGCTTTAGAACAAATAGCCAAATTTCAGGCAAGGCTTTCACATGCACAATCATTTAAAACACACAGAAAAGGGCGCCAGTACTTGCAGAACCTTGTCAACTGTCTGATAAACAAGGCGCCACCTTAGTAAACTGGGCTATTGATCACTGAAAAAATTAGGCATTATGTCACTCAATGCCTAATGTCTACAATCAAATCTGTGGAAAATCAAATTATGATTATGCTAATTATGAACCAATACTTCATGTGTTTCACAACTGGTGCCTAACCAAACAGTTCTGTAGAAGGGATGGTGTCCTCATAAGGGAACTGCATCACTTTCATTACCAAGTAAGCTTCCCCCCCTTCCCCCAGTTTATACAACTGTGACTGGGACATAGCTCTGTCAGTAAAGACCCCACCAGGCAAGCATGAGATTCTGAGTTTGGCCAGAAACAGTGAGTGGCCTGCAACACTAGTTCTGGGAGACAAACCTGGGGGATCCTTGGGGTTTTCTGGCTGTTCTAGGTTCAGTGAAATAGCCAATCTAAAGAAATACAGTAGAGAGCAATTGAAGAAAACACCAGACATTGGAATGGATCTGGAATGTGCAAATGTGCATGCGCGCGCACACACACACACACACACACACACACACACACATACACAACTGACTTACCAGTTTAGGCATTAGGAAGTTTCATCCTATAAAAATCACCACATGGGGTCCCCGACCTCAGTCCTTTGGTTGGCTGTAAGTATCTGTATCTGTCTTATTCAGCTGCTGAGAGAGAGGGGAGGGGAGGAGTAAGGAACTCTGAGAGGGAGGAACCAGGAGGGATGGCAATATTTGGGGTGTAAATAAATAAAATAATTAATTTTAAAAAGTCACCAAATGGGACGGAAAAGCCATGAGGGCGAGGTGTCACAGAAGAGGGAATGAACAAGAACAAACTATGAGAGCAACCAAGTATGGCAGTGCTATATATAATATACCTTTCACATGCAAAACTTGAAAACTTTTAAATAAAAGAATGACAGCATGAACTAAATCTAAACCAAACTAAAGCTCATTCCTCCATTTGGCAGCAACATTTTTCTTTTTTTCTCCTTACTATGTTACTTAAATATTTCCCCAGGAACAGGCTGAGTGGGCAAACCAGGAAGTAAAACCAAATCTAATCATAGCTGGGGGCAGTACACACTTTGGAATTAGCTGGAGTGCTATTAAAATTTCATTTAAAAGTCCATCCCCTTGGCAACATCAATTTAATCAGAGCCACACTAAGAGGGATTTCAAGAGGTAAGTCTTCAATTTGTTGTTTGGCAACTGATCTTATCTTTTATGTAAATGTTCTTTCCTGTAGTGGGACTGGCCAGTTTGAAACATGAATAACTCACCCAGCCCTGTTGAGTGGAGAGCAGAGTGAAGCTATCCTGTCCGTGCTAGTAACTGTTCTCATAAAGACAATGGCAATCCATAATGACTGGCTGGCTTTGGGGTAAATGTGGCTCTGGCTTCTTAGATAAAAGATCCCATTTCTCTGAACTGTTCTGCTGGGGATCCTATTGGATCTTTATTTTGCTGAGAAATATAAACTTACAATGCAATCACCCAGGCACAGTAAGAATTAAAGTACGATGACTTGGTAGAGCAAGGTATTGTTAAACAAAACTCACTCTTGTTGGTTTTGCTTCTGACATAAATACAAGGTATTATTTCTCGGGCTCTGCAACAACGCTGCTCATGCATTCTTCGACCATGTTGCCTAGGTGCTCTGTAAACATGCTGCTTTCGAGCTCTGTAAACATGCTTCCTATATGCTCTGTAAAAATGTTGCTTATATGCTCTGTAATCATGCTGCTTATGTACTCTGCAATCATGTTGCTTATGGGTTCTGCAACCATGCTGCTTATGTAATCTACAACCATGCTGCTTATGTGCTCAATGACCATGCTGCTTACGTGCTCTGTAATCATGCTGCTTATGTGCTCTGCGACCAAGCTGCTTATGTACTCTGCAATCATGGTGTTTATATGTTCTGCAACCATGCTGTTTATGGGCTCTGCAAACATGCTATTTATGTGTTCTGCCACCATGCTGTTTATGGGTTCTGCAAACATGGTATTTATGTGTTCTGCCACCATGCTGTTTATGGGCTCTGTAAACATGGTATTTATGTGTTCTGCCACCATGCTGTTTATGTGCTCTGTAAACATGGTATTTATGTGCTCTGTGACCATTCTGTTAATGGGTTCTGCAATCATGCAGCTTATAGGCTCAGCAATCATGCTGTTTATGGGCTCAGCAACCATTTTGCTTATGGGCTCTGCCACCATGCTTTTAATGGGTTCTGCAATCATGATGCTTATAGGCTCAGCAATCATGCTGTTTAAGGGCTCAACAACCATTTTGCTTATGGGCTCTGCCACCAAGCTGTTTATGGGTTCTGTGACCATGTTGCTTATGGGTTCTGGCACCATGCTGTTTATGGGCTCTGCCACCAAGCTGTTTATGGGCTCTGCGACCATGCTGTTAATGGGTTCTGGCACGA
>JADRCC010269102.1:14949-29188 GCA_019843855.1 Hylomyscus alleni | reverse complement strand
AAAAAAAGAAAATTTATTTGGTTGACTAATGCAATGGCTTGTCAAAGAAATAAAGATAAACCCTAGACTTGGCTGACATCAAATGAAGTTCTGATATGTAATTCTGCTTAGTGTATTTTTTAATATGGGATAGATTAAATTACAGGCCTTATTAGGAAGACTTGAGAGAGTTGAGTTTTCAAGGGTCTAAAATATGTGCATTATTATTTATTGCTTACTGGGAACAATGAGATTCAATAGAACATACATTAAACACCTGAAATGGGCAGGCATGCTGGTCAAAGAGTTTGGCTAACATCTAACTGTGCTTTTCTGTAACAAAATCATTTGGGAGGTCTCATCAGTGATGAAAAGTCTAGGGTTACATCAGAAACAGTGAGCCTACATTTTAAATAAAAATGCTACATTGATGTGCACCAAATTTGAGATCACTTAGATTTAGAATTTGATAGCATACATAGATACATATATATTTTCCATGTTAAATAAGCATCAGGTTATGCTCCTTGAATACAGTAATTAATAAAAAAGCCACATATCCCACTCAGAATCGACCTTTAGTTCTTGGACAAGTATACTATTTCCTTTAAGTCATTAAGAGTACTAGTTAGCATTATTACATGAGTATTCTGGTTGTCCTCACCCCCTGACCCCTCAGTTACAGTAGTTCCGGAAGGAAAGTGATTTTCTAAATAGAGTTCCAGAACATCCAATCATGTGATTAGAAGATCAGTGCTATACTAGAGAGCTTTTGTAACTAGCTGGCACTAATTATGGGGACCAAGAAGTCAATTTTAAATTGTATTACATATCAATTTGGTTTTAAGGATTTTAACCTTCTGAACTATTCACAAAATACTTCACCAGGAAGCTTCACTGTGGCCTCAATTTACTCTTCACACCTGTACAGCATCAGAAACCAGGACCAAGCTAGTAGTCTTCTCTTCTACTCTTATACCCAAAGAAGAAGAGTATCCATTCCCCTTGCATCTTCTCCTGCCTCCTTGATCAGTTTTAACTTTGCTTTGTATTCTGTCTTTCTAATAAGCTGTTACTGAATGGCTACCACTGACACAGAATTCAAGATTCTTTGAGTTATTTCTCTGTTACACTTTCCTTTGTGACCCTTATTCATATGAGACTTTTCTTTTCATAATAACAACATATAGCTCTAAAAATAGGTATATATACATCAAACACTTGCTATAACAAATCATATATTTATTTTAGAACATTGTTATACATATGTTTTTACTATTTATAATAGATGAAAGAAAATTTTGCATACTAATGAGCTGGGTGGACTTCTTTTTACATAAAGAATTGAATCTTGACTGAATATTTGATACTACAGAATATCTTTGACCTTTAACAGAGTTGACAGTTTATAGTCATTAACACTAAAATGTTATTTGCATAAATACATATTATAAAATGTCAGAAGTATGTTTAAGGTCGTTTCAGATATTTCTGAAAGTTACTGAGCCAAAATTTATTTACTGATTTTTAAATAAAATTTGTTTAATTTGATTTTATGTGCATTGGGGTGAAGGTGTCAGATTCTCTGGAACTGGAGTTACAGACAGTTGTCAGTTGCTATGTGGGTGCTGGGAATTGAACTTGGTCCTCTGGAAGGGCAGCCAGTGCTCTTAACCACTGAGCCATCTCTCCAACCTCTACTGGTTTTCAAAAGGAAACTCAGTTCAATAACTTCACCAGTAAGTTTTAACATAAAACTCAATATAGCCCAAAGACTAATTTGGTACCTGTTGAGACATGAGTAGGAAATATTAAAATTCTTTGTTTCTATAATTAAACTATTATGCTTATAAAAAACATGAAACTTTTTATGTATAGTAACAACACTAAGTTCATAACATAAAATGGTCTTGAGTCTGAGATGAGTTCTTTCAGATAGCATTTATCTGCTTTGTGTGATTTAACAGTACATGCAGTGCAAAGTATAAATGTTATGTGTTCAGAACAAAGGTTGTCCATGAAGTCATGTGAAACATTTCTGATTCATTATGTATATGAGTTTGAATTACCATTTTTTAAAAACTTTTCACTGTTGTCAGATCTTTTCCTGACATATTCAGTTATATGACCCAAAGTGACAACTTTTTTTTTTAGCAGAATAGTTTGACAGTCTTTGGAATGAGAATGTGTTTTTCTTCATTCTAGCAATCTCTTTTTGATTGGAATATCTCCTCTATCTGTTCAATACCAATAATCTGTAAGGCCAAAGTACCCAAGTCCCCTCCAATGGTGGTTTAAATATACTTGGCCCAGGGAGTGGCACTACTAGGAGGTGTGACTTTAGAGTAGACATGGCCTTGTTGAAGGAAATGTGTCTCTGTGAGAGTGGTTAAAGAGATCTTCCTATCCTGAGGATGGCAGTCTTCTCTTAGTGGTCTTCAGATTATAGTGAAGAACTATCAACTTCTTCTCTCCAGCACCATATCTGTCTGAATGCTGCCATGCTTCCTACCATGTTGTTAGTGCACTGAACATCTGAAGCTGTAAGCCAGCCCCAATTAAATGTTGTCATTCGTAAGAGTTGCCTTGGTCATGGGATATCTTCACAGCAATGGAAACCCTAACCAAGGCATCTTCTTTTCTCTGTTTATCCTTCATTGGCTCCTACCTCTCTTGTTGGCCTTAGACACAAAATCCCCTGCCTCCACATCCAAGTAAGCATGTGGTACCTAATCAGACCCCAAATTCTCCTTTTCTAGGAAGTTCCCATCAGCCTTCCAGACTTATCTTCATCTTCATTTGAGACTGTTTACTCCTGCACTATTTTCTTTGTGTCATTTCTTTTTTTCTTTTTCTTTTCTTTATTTGTTTCATTTTTGTTTTTGTTTTTGTTTTGTTTTTTGAGACAGGATTTCTCTGTATAGCCCTGGCTGTCCTGGAACTCACTCTGTAGACCAAGATGGCCTTGAACTCAGAAATCTGTCTGCCTCTGCCTCCCAAGTGCTGTGATTAAAGGCATGTGCCACCACTGCCTGGCTGTGTCCTTTCTTTTTGATTTGGCACTTCTGATCCTCAGTGCACCCTGTCTGCCCTACTCTTTAAAAATTATTTTGTAAGCTGATGGCTTGTTCCTAACTAGACAGTCTCTTGCAGTGTATATGGGTGGTATGTTGCATTTTGCTGCCTTTCAAGAAGTCATCTGGTATCCTTCTGGGGACAAAGATAAGAAATATTTTTTGAATAAATAACGACCTAAAAACTTGCAGAATTCTCCATGACATTTCTTTCTAATTCTAAAAGTTAAGCTGAAAACTATATTTAAGAAGTGAAATTAACTTATTAATTTGGTGACCCTAAAGAAAGCCTTCAGAGACCTAAGAGGGAGGCTTTATAAAATGTGCATTGGTAACCTGCATGTTCTAGAAAGTTCTATTAGTGTGATTAGTGTAGGATCAATTTTTAGCAAGATATTTCAGAAGACATTAAAGTAGGAGAACTTTGATAAGCATGATTTTGCTGTTCCCTGGAGACAGCATAGCAGTGCTAATATACCTGCTTAGGGGTAAGTTCTTTCAAGTAGAGAAACCAAACCCAAAGGATTTCCAATTCTTTTTTATTTCCACCTACAATGTCCTAAACACCTAGCTTAATTACTTGGCAGTATATAGGATTACAAAACCTTTTTAAAAAGATCTGTCTGTGTCTAACTTTCTGACTTTTTTGCATTGTATATTTTGCTTTATTGTACAGAGATTATCTAGTAAGAACACATACTATACAGCAGATTTCTAGAAACATCTTCATAACTAAAAGTTTATACCCCTTGAACATTTTCCTAGCAACCATAATTCTACATCCTGCTTTGATGAGTATGAGTAGTTTGGATACCTTGTATAAATGAAATCATATTTGTCCTTCTGCTGCTGACTTCTTTCACTAAGCATAGTGTTTTCAAGGTTCATCCATGTTGATATTTTTAGAGACAGAGTTTTCCTGTACTGAACATTGCTCTGTAGACTAGGCTGGCCTAGAACTAACAGAGGCCTACCCATCTGCTTCTGCTCTATCAAGCGCTGGGATTAAAGGTGTACCCCCGCCCCCAGCTGACTGTGTGCTTTTAATTCATCCATCTATTGATGGGTGTACCAATTAATGAGTGTGTCTGTGTCTTGACTGATGTGGATGATGCTCCAATGAGTATGTTGCTTTAGTAACCAATAACAATACACCCTTTCAGAACTAATATTTCTCTTGACTAGACTTTACCCTGGACAGAATTTCTCATGGAACTCTAAAACTGAGCCAACGTTGAGTTCTACTGTGGTTTTGGATCTCAGGTATTCCTGTGAAGCCCTCATCAAGCAACAATTGTACTAGGCAGAGGGGATGCAAGAGTTCCCTGTGTTTTGTTTTGTTTTGTTTTGTTTTGTATTTAACTATTTAGGATTTTTTGAGGTTTAATCCTAAATATACCTTCTCAGATTCTAGACCCTTTTTTAACTATCTACCTGGTCTTCTGAGTCTTAAAGGAAAACAACTTCATCTCTCTTCTAAGTCTCTTATCCCCATTCTACCACAAATATTTTTCAATGAGCTTGCTTCAGGGGTGTTCCTTCTAGGTCTCACTGAGTAAAGTAGATGCAAGAGAGCATGGCAATATTTTCTATGAGTTTCAAGGAAAATGGAAAGTAGCAAGCTTGACCTTAGCTTTCCCAAGATGGGTTCTTATTATAGCACTAGGCTTTCATGTTGAAGAACACCAAGTACTTTCCCAATGCCACACACACTGCAGTTACCTGATCAGTTGATTCAAGTTTCCTTTTCCCCCTCTGCATCTGTTCTTGTGCCAATTTCTCCTTTTTATCTCTCTCTGTCTCTGTCTCTCTCTGACTTTCTGTCTACCTCAGCCTTGGGTCTTATTGGCAATTCCTCTCTCCCTTTGTTCTGATAACTGGGGTCTCTGATTCTTTCCAAGTCTTTATGTGTCCAACATTACACTTCAATATGTTTCCCCATTTCTTCTCAACAAGAAGCTATCTTGACAAGAACAGCTGTCCATTTGCACTACCAACCATGAAAAGCTGGATGCCACTACCCAAATTAAATCCTGTCTTGGCTCCCTCCCCATGGTCAGTTTTCCACTATGATCCAGGTATTTTTTGCCTTTAATAGTTTGGGTATTTTTACTTATCCAATTTATGAGCTGATAAAATGAGGATAATACTTTCCTTTATAAGAACAGACCCAGTATATAAATTGTCTGCAAATGTCTTTTGGTTTTTGTTCCCTTAGCTGCCTCATCAATATGTAAATATATTGTTAGTTCCTTTCTTCTTGTGTATGGCTTGATGTTTCTTTTTTTTTTTTTTAAGCTTCTATGACTCTCTAGTCATCTGTGATAATGAGAAGTGGCTGTTCTCACCATATTTTAAACTCCCATGGATCTTTCTTCTCCATGGTACTGTTCAGAGAAGGTCAGGATAGGGTTATGGGAGTAGTCAACATAAACCACCAGAGACATACTGGGGAGGTAGGAGGCAAATGGAGCATATATTGGATGTCAGTTACATGGTTCTGTTATGTATTAGTAATATTTTGGTATGAACATGACCCAGGCTTTTGTTGTGTGATCTTCCAGGAGCTAGAAAACCAGTACTTTATTTTTCTGCTCCTCAGAGTAGTACTTGCAAGGTATGCGTGTCGGTCTTCACATCTTCATGTGAATGTAATATAACTAAAAA
Organism: Hylomyscus alleni; assembly: GCA_019843855.1. Classification (NCBI taxonomy): domain Eukaryota; kingdom Metazoa; phylum Chordata; class Mammalia; order Rodentia; family Muridae; genus Hylomyscus; species Hylomyscus alleni. The sequence goes on along the minus strand of JADRCC010269102.1, from coordinate 23,468 downwards.
TGAGTTAATGAGTAATGGAATGATGAAAAGCACAGAAACAAGGTTTGGCTATGTCAAAAGAGCTGGAGATGCTTTAGTGGGGAAAACTTGAAGAGGGTTTTACTGGGATTTGAAATATTAAATAATTATTTAAGTGGTGCAGATGATTCATTTTTGAGCATCCCTGTGAAAGCTAGAGGAAAAAAAATCAAATTAGGCACAAAAGGACACTTAAAAAAAAGACACACTTTATATTGGGCATAGGGATGAACATCTTTAGGGGAATGAAAAGTCTCCTTTTCATTATGTGTGGACAAACTACATGACACATTGAAGAGGGATAGTATGGGCCTGCTCAGAGGCTAGGTGCATCCTCTTTCAGTTAACATAAAATTAACAAGGACAATAACTTAGGCCCAGGCCCAAGAACCACTGTGAGGAAAATGTGTAGCTTACATCATTCTGTGAGTAAAAGAAGATATATATTACATAACACAGTTCTGAAAGAGTCACTGAGTATAAAGGGGCTTTAAGGCCACTTGATATAACCACTTCTTGGCTTGATAAATGTAGACAGAAATGTGTATTAAGAAATATATTCTACTGGATTTTGAAGATTTTGGTTTTTAGTCTGGTTCTTCCTTTTATCATCTGGGTGACCCAGGGCCACTCAATTTTGCAAAAACAACACATTCTTCCTCTATAAATTTAGAATTTAAATTATAATACTCAATTCCCTGGGATTCCATGGAGTTCTAATAGAATGGTAATATTTTCTGCAAACTGTAAATTCCTATGTGGTAAGTGGTTAGTTTTGGTCACTAGACAGCTAACCTCATACTCAGTTGTCTGGTTTCTTTCCTGTTGCTTATTCCCTGGTACTCAGAACCTTTGTGTGGCTACTGGGCTATTCAGATTTTTAACTATATTATTCTATGTATAATTCAGTTTCTTTTAAAAGTCTGTCTGTATGTAATAACTCCCTTGTCTTATTCCTTCAGAGTAGTAATCATAAAGAAGTGAAGTAGACAGTTAGTATCAATAAACTAACCTTTCCAGTCACTTAGATTTTAAATGAGCATTTTTTTTTGTTGGATAATTGGCCTGATCTAGCTAAAACACATGAGCTCATTAATAAGACTCTGAAAGAAAAGGTAGTGCTGGTGATGACTGTAGGCTAAGGTTTGGATGGAAGCCATGGAGTATTTCTGGTGGATAGACCTTATTACTCCCCAGGTCTCATTGAGCAGTGTTTGCATGCATGTCTGACTGTGAAAGGCAATGTCTAGGGAGAATTCAGGGACTGAAGCAAAGCAGGTCTTCCTGTCTTCCTACCGAGACACAGATACACACATAGACACAGACACAGATAGGCATAGACACTGACACAGACAGACAGACAAATAAACACAGATAAGCATAGACACAGACACATAGACAAACACACAGACACAGACACACTGACACTGACACAGACACAGACAGAAACACAGACACATACCGTTCCTCTCTGAGGATAGTCAATTTATATAGATTAGGCTAAGGACAAGTCAGAATCTGAACATTTATTAGTTAAATAGTGCTGCTTCTTTAAATAGCTCAAAGATGATTCTGTGTAAGTTACTTTCTGTGGACATTTGTATCTATATATATCTGAAGTTTATCTTTATGTAGAAGGTATATCTTTAGTATAGACATAAACAAATACTTAGTCACATGCTGAAATGTAAGTCATGAAACAAAATGGCGGAAGTCACATAAGTTACAATATTTATGTCTTGAGGATGGCTAAACTTAGCTGCAACATCTAATTTGCAGTGACGTCTTTCTTTAACAAGTTTTATAAGAGGGATGATTTAAGTCAAGGAGCAGCAGTGACTCATTCACATGGTGCCCAGTGGCTGAGCTAAGTTTAGAATACAAGGGATGCTAGCGTCTTCTGGGGCTCAGGTTTTTACTGTTAAGTCGTTTTGGTCTTTCACATTGTTTCTTGTTTTTTGATTTTAATTTTTAGTCATTCCCTTTGGTAAAATAAACTTTCAATACAACTGTAAAACTCTTATTTTCCATATTTAATTAGCTAGCTTTAAATAGCAGTCTGTTTTAGGTTCTATTTTTGGGTTCCATTCAATTGGAGCTTATTTTGGTTGTTACATGGTTCATGGCTTGAGATTTTATTAAGTTCAGTTTTGCCTTTATCATTAAGGTAAAGGCCTTTAGCAATTATATATAGGAATGCAGAAATAACTTTGAGGAGTAAGAAAATTTTTGCCTATAAGGAAGCAGTAATGAGATGAAGACTAGCTTGTTCATCATTCATTCCCAAAACATTAATTTAATATCTGAGATAGGTAGGGACTAAGGTTACCAGGAGGAGAAAGATTATCCTCCAGGAGCTCATATTTTTCTGAAAGAAAGACAGAAATGCAAACAGGTGATTATGAGGCAGGAAGAGAAGATTAATAGTCAAGATTGAATATTAATGGTATGGGACAAGTGTGATCTATGGACAAGCATCAGATTTCCTCTAAAACTTGAAACATGCATGCTGGATTCTATCCAGTATCTACTTATCAGAGAAATTCTGGAGATGGGGGCTAAACCAATAAAATTTTAACAAGCTTTCTAGATGATGAAACTGTTAGCCCGAGGGTACTATTTATTTTAGAAACTTCACCTTCCTAATGACTCAGCAAATCTGACTTTCACTGATTTTCTGCCTGTTACTACTGGTTCTCATAATCAGTGACAGGAGGGACAATAGGGGCACCTTTCAAGAGATATTAATACTTAATATTCTAGAAAGGAATCTGTAAGTATACATTTTAAGTAGTTCAACCTAGATATTATCTAAAAGGTGAATCAGGAGGAATGCAAGACTCAGAGGGTTTGTATGTGAAAGACCTTGCTATCCATAGAGAGATGATAATACAGGAAACATGTAAGAAGAGATAAGGAGAGAAGCAGGGAGGGACCCAGAGACAAGGATGACTACTTAGCCACAGAGGCAAGATTAGATTTTGAAATGATTGACTGCTTTTGTTTCTATTTCCTATGCAATCTGCTAGATAAAGATGAAGTAGAAGACAGATCTCCAGGTTGCACTTGCTGTCATTTTAGATTGATGGTTCTTTTTTTTTATTATTGATTTAAGTTTTATTGCATTATGATGAGAAAAGATACATAGTTTCAATTTATCTGAATTTGTTAACACTTAAAAACATATTTTAAGTAAATAGAATTATATCATATTCTTCTTTATCTTTTGTACCCCAACTCCTCCCAAAGATCCCCCTTCAATACCTGCCATACCTTTCATTTTTTATCCTGTTCTTTAAAATTATAAAATATTTTAACAGTAAAAATGAGTATTATAAAAGTTTCTTGATATAAAATAACAATCAATTGAACAGTCTTATGTAGATGCTTGTCTACAGCAATACTGAAAATACATACATTTTTCTCAGTATAAATTTTAAATAACTCCAAGCATATTAGCTGTATATTTTAAAATAATATATCACTACTACTTTTGTTTTTAAAAAGCATAAATACATAAAGCCTTTTTGTTTGTTTTTTTGTTTTGTTTTTAGTAGAGCTTAAAATCTTGGCTCTTACTGTGGTACAAGCCCAAAATAAGAACAATTTTTAGATATTGAAGTACATTTTAATAAGGTTGTACTTCAATGACTCTCACATCACCAAAGGATTTTACCTCCATCGTAGCTAAGCTAAGAGTTGACAGTTTTGCTGCACCAAGGAATGAATTTTAGGCACGATTTTTGGATGCAGATTTCCTGCAATGGTCAAAGCTATTTGACTTGAGTGATTGTCTTTATTCTCAGCCCACAGGGAACAGGTTATAGTCATTTGAGAAATGGTGTGTGTATTAAGATGGTCTATCCATGAAATCATTCACCAACTGCTTCAATGAACAGTGGTTCTGCTTGGAGGGTGGCACAGACATTAGGTGAGGGTAAGAATATGGTTCATTGGCTATGATGATTTTGAAAATCATTCATCTCAGAGAAAGAGTAACATAAAGTCCTCTCCTTCAAAATTGATACAATAGTTATAAATATCAAGCAAAGCATTCACTCTCACTCTTTGTTGTTCTCTTACAAGCCATCTCCCAAATTAATTGTCTACATTTCTTTTGGTTGTATAAATAATTTTGAAATGTGTAAGCTGTTCTAAAAACCACAGTATAGTGTGAAAACATCAAATAAACAATCCTACTACTAGAGAGGCTGAGGTAGGAGAAGCATGATTTCAAGACTATTATATGGTACACAGCAAAACACTGTCACATACAAACAAGCAGAAAGTGTATATGGATTGTACAATATTGGGCCTATTTCTCCAATTACCAAATTAGAGAGATCACTGGATGACAACCAACAAGTTTCTACTTCTTCATACTTTTGAATTTCAACTGATTAGGATATGTTGGTAATATTAATTTTCATATTAAGAGATATTAAGAAAAAATAATTGTAACTTCCTGTTATTTTTGTTGTTAGAGGTGGAATTAGGTTTGTGTGGGTTTGTTGAAAGATTACTTTCTTGCTTCTTCTAGGGTGTAGTTTTGTTCCTTATGTTGGTATTTTCCATCTATTATCCTTTGTAGGGCTGGATTTGTGGAAAGATATTGTGCAAATTTGGTTTTGTCATGAAATATCTTGTTTTCACCATCTAAGGTAATTGAGAGTTTTGCTGGGCATAGTAGCCTGGGCTGGCATTTGTGTTCTCTTAGGATCTGTATGACTTCTGCCCAGGATCTTCTAGCTTTCATAGTCTCTGGTGAGAAGTCTGGTGTAATACTGATAGGCCTGCCTTTATATGTTACTTGACCTTTTTCCCTTACTGCTTTTAATATTCTTTCTTTGTTTAGTGCATTTGATGTTTTGATTACTTTGTGACAGAAGGAATTTCTTTTCTGGTCCAGTCTATTTGGAGTTCTGTAGGCTTCTTGTATGTTCCTGGGCATCTCTTTAGGTTAGGGAAGTTTCTTTCTATAATTTTGTTGAAGATATTTACTGGCCCTTGAATTTGGGAATCTTTGTTCTCTTCTATACCTCTTATCCTTAGGTTTGGTCTTCTCATTGTGTCCTGGATTTCCTGGATGTTTTGAGTTAGGAGCTTTTTGAATTTTGCATTTTCTTTGACTGTTGTGTTAATGTGTTCTATTGTATCTTCTACACCTGACATTCTCTTCTCTCTTGTATTCTGTTTGTGATGCTTGCATCTATGACTCCTGTTCTCTTTACTAGGTTTTCTAAGTCTAGGGTTGTCTCCCTTTGTGATTTTTTTTTATTGTTTCTATTTGCATTTTTAAGATCCTGGATGGTTTTGTTCAATTCCTTCACCTGTTTGATTGTGTTTTCCTGTAGTTCTTTAAGGTATTTTTGTGTTTCCTCTTTAAGGGCTTCAGGCTGTGTTCTCCTGTATTTCTTTGAGGGACTTATTTATGTCCATCTTAAAGTCCTCTATCGTCATTATGAGAAGTGATTTTAGATCTGAATCTTTCTCTTCTGGTGAGATGGTGTGTCCAGGACTTTCTATGGTGTGAGAACTGGATTCTGATGATGCCAAATAACCTTGGTATCTGTTGCTTACATTCTTTTTTTTTTTAATTAGGTATTTTCTTTATTTACATGTCATATAATTTCTCCTTTCCCAGATTCACCTCCAAAAAACAAGCAAATGAACAAACAAAAACAACAAGAACAAACCCCTGTTGCTCCCCCCCATGCCTGCCACCCCACCCTCTCCCACCTATCAGCCCTGTCATTCCCCTACACTGGGGCACCGAACCTTCACAGGGTCAAGGGCCTCTCCTCCCATTGATGATCTACTTTGCAATCCTCTACTATACACATGCTGCCAGAACAATCAGTCCCACCAACCAAGGACTGTTGCTTACATTCTTATTTTTGCCTCTCACTGTCTGGTTGCCTCTAGTGCTACCTGCCCTGTCTATATGTGACTGGAGCCTGTCCTTCCTGTGATCCTAGTTTCGTCAAAACTCCTCAGAGTCAAGCTGTCTCTGTGGTCCTATGGTTCTGGGATCCTGTGATCCTGGCCTCTTAGAGTGCCTGGGAATCAACCTTCCTCTGAGTGTTGTGGGACTGGCTGTGGAGTTTTAGCCCAATGTCTGCTCAGGGCACCAGCCCAGACAGACTGGAAGGAACCCATGCCACTGGAGTGGTGTAATTCCTGCATGCCTGGATTCTGCTGGTCCCTGTTACTCCAGGTATTGGGACAGATATGTCCTTCTTACCTCTGATACCATGATCCTGGGCGTGTTAGAGGGCTTGGGAGTGGAACATCTTCTGGCTGTTGTGGGACTAGCTGAGTAGTTTATGCTCAAGGTCTGCTCAGAGTGCTGGCCCAGACAGACAGGAAGGAATCTTGCTGGTTCTTAGAATAAAGCATAGTTTAAAGTTTCAGTTCTTATCTCTGTTTGTTGGATTTGTAGTGACAAGCAGCACAAACTGTTGTATTCTGGTTATTCTATGGACTCGCTTGGCCATAGAAAAGCTTTCTTCACAGCTTTCTACTTTAGCTAAGAGTCAATTGTTGCTACCTTGTTCTGCCTGATCTAATTAGAATTTTCAAAAGGACCTTTACTGAGGAGAAGTAAAAAGGACACAGTTTTGTTCAAAAGTACAAAATAATTAATTATTTAGACTAGTGATAGCTAATAGTTAACTGATATCCTTTCCTTACTTGTTTAACACATAAATGTACCCATGTCAGAGACTCAAAGGTGAGTTAGAGGCATCTCTAATATGAAGAGGCTCAGGATTTCAGGTCAAGACTGATGTAAAGAAAGGTGTATAATAAAACATCAAAAAAAGACATTAGAAATCTATTGTACAAAGAACAGGATGGGTGAATATTGCTGGACTGTCTTTGACTTTCCAGCTCCCAATAATGACATAGAGACATATTTATGAAAGCTTAGGCACTATATCTTATACTCTTTCCCAACTAGCTTATATAACTTAATTAACCCATTATTTTAACCTACATTCTGCGATGTGGCCTATTACCTCTCATTCATTTCCAATACCTGTCCTTTCCACTTCTGTCTCCCACTGGTAAATCCCCAACACCCAATTCTTCTATCAGAGACAAGATTATTTTTTTAGTATATGTGCTGCCGAAGTGAGCATGACAAGATTATTTTTTAAAAAAGAATCTTACTTTTGTTTATGTGTGTGTGAATTTGTGTCATTCATGTAAAGATTCTTGCAGAGGCCAGAGAGGGCATCCATCAGGTCCTCTAGAGTGGGAGTTATAAATTGTGAGTCACCTGATATAGGTTCTGGAAACTGAACTTGAGTTCTTTGCTAGAGGAACTAGTGCCCTCTTAACTGCTGGGCCACTTTTCTAGCCCTAAGAATACAAAATTATTATTATATTTTTTAAAATTTAAAGTGATAATCTTGAAATGGTGCCTGAGCTGAAGCTGTTAGCTTGCTGGTGCCTGTGTCATGTGAGTCCTGCTCAGGGAGGCTACTTTTATTCTTGTCATTGTTATTTTCTCTGCATTTAGCTCAGTGTTGACAGTAGTAATTTAGTAAATTTCACCAAATTTATGAATGAAAGAAGAAAGAAGGAAAGAAGGAAGACTATTAATAAGGAAGAAGCACACATTAGCATGACCCTGCTCAGCCTAAGACACCCCCAGCTTTAACTTGGGTTGACATTGGTCCTGTGCAAGGTTTAGAATGATCTTCTTCATGGCCTGCTCTTTTCTGTGAGGTAGTTGCCCTGAGCCTGAAATGTCTATAATCTTGGAATTATCTGTTTTTTTTTTTCATTCATTCCTAAGATCTGGATTACTGGCTGGGAAAGTTGCATATATTCTAGCTTTAAGAATCCTATCCTGAGCATTTTGCAGGAGAATGGCATTGACTTGCCTTTCATTCTACTAGAAGACCAAGGATTTAAATACATAAGCCTATGGAGTATACTCCTCATTTGAACCACCACATGGCTGCGCAGACTTTCCACAGCAAGAACTCATATGTATTCTTAGTCAGATAACCACCCATGTCTGATCACTTATTCTCCTTACAAGGAGATGAAGAGTCTCCTTGAATTAAACACTGTAGACCTCATTTACTTTTCCATGGTGTATGGGATGACCTGAGCCTCTTTGTGCTCAGTGCCTTGGCTGATTTGATTTTTCTCAAGAATTCCTTATAAAGGCTACTCATTAGAAGTTTCACAACTTTAGTAATGGTTCTTCCATTGGCAAGAAGAATGCTCTCTTGAAAGTGTGTTACTGTGACTGTCTTAGTTACTTTTCTGTTTCTGAGATGAAACACCATGGCCAAAGCAACTTATAAAAGAAAGCATTTAATTTGGGTCTCACAGTTCCAAAGGGCTAGAGGCCCTGACCATCATGGGCAGGAGCTCGGGAACACATAGGATAGGCATGATGTTGGAGTAGAAGCAGAGAGCTTACATCTGGTCCATAGCACAAGGCAGAGAGAGAGAGAGAGAGAGAGAGAGAGAGAGAGAGA
>JADRCC010269102.1:0-11676 GCA_019843855.1 Hylomyscus alleni | reverse complement strand
TTTTTTTTCTTGTTTATGGTCTTCACTGCTTGAGTTTGTCAAATGCTAGAGCTATATTCAGGCTGTCAGTCCATTGATGACCAATGTGATGTGAGTCAATTAGTGAGGTGGTCAGGCTCTCTTCACCTCTCAGACTGTGGTGAGCCATAACAATGGGCTTCTTTTTTCACCTTTGAGAATTTGAATAATAGATTTTCTATACAGTGACTGTGTAAAAAAAAAGACATTATTTAGATTTGCTGAGTATCAATTTCCTAGTGAAAAGTGAGGATAACAGCACCTTCTTCAAAAAGGTATTGAGATGCTTCACTGTGATAATTATAAGAGGGTCTAGTATATAACAGGGTTTAAAAGTATAGAATAGCATCAGGGACAAAAATACAGTTGCTGTGAGGGAAGCTGAGAGAAAAGTTTGTGCCTTTCCTTTAAGTAATTAGATATTCAGACTTTATAAAAATTTTGTTATGCTTTGGATATGGTTTTAGTCTGTGTCCTAAAGTTTTATGTACTGGAAGCTTGATAAACCCCCTCCTGCCCTGCTAATGTGGCAGTATGAAGAAAGGGTAAAACCTTTAGAAGGTGAGGTAATTGCTTATACAAGGTAATTGCCTATCAATGTGGTTGTAGGAGGAGCCTGATCATTTCCCTTGAAAGTGGGATTTTATAAAGTAAGATCATTTCAGTCAATTGGTCTCTTCTGTATACAGTATTTCCTTTCCCGCTTGTCTGTCATATTGTAATACAGATATAAGGGCCCTTAACACAGGAAGAATTGATTGTGCCTTTTAGTCTTAGATATTCAGTTTCTAAAACTGTGAACTAAATAAACTTTGTTATAAAGTGCTCCACCTCAGGAATTTTACTATAGCAATGGTATTATTACCATTGACTATACAGACTGATCCAGGGTTCCCCATGGGCTTTGTTTCCAACAAGTCTGTCTGAACCATTATATGGTCCATGGCTTTGAAGACTGCACACATGTCTTTGCCTTGTGCAGAATCTTAAGTCTCATGTAACTTAGAGTTGACAGTGTGTTTCTGTGCATCCCCAGCAGGTAGAAAAGCTGAATTGTATGTGTTGTCTCTTCTTGGAGAGATTCAGATTCCTGAAGGTACATTCATTAACCACTTAATACACTTAGGAACCAGTAATAGTGGAGGTATCCTGCTATTATCAATGAGAAGGTATGTCTCAAGGTTGAAACATATTTATTTCTCTACTCTTCTGTCCATTCAGAATAGATTCTTGTTACCATGGTAACAGAGACAAGAGCAAGTAAGAGTTTTTTGAGTGCCTTAGATGCTTTTGCACAAGGAGAGGAGTGAGGTTGAACTGAAATGTGGACTTAAAATGAAATATCATTTTCATCTGTCTTTCTCTGTAGAGGGCAGATGTCATGATTATGCCTGAAACTATTTTTCAAAGTAAGCATATTCAGTCCTTGGATTTGAAGATTAAAGTGAAAAAGGTGGAGAGAAAAGAAATCTCTTTCTCTTTCCCAAAACATTTCATGCATGGTTTTCTTCTGGGGACATTTTCTCTCTTGCTTGTGTCAGGGACTCAACACACACCAATTTGGAGAAAGTTTAAAATTTACCCTCATTCCTTGCTCTGTCTGTCTGTCTGTCTGTCTCTGTATCCACTCTCTTCTTTTCTGTGTGTGTGTGTATGTATGTGTGTAATATATATATACATATATATTACATACTATATTATATTTTATAATATAGAAACAAATTATATATATATATATATACATACAATTTTTTCTCATTATTTTGTGTGTATGTGTATGAGGGGCATGCATGTACTATTCTGTGTATGTGGAAGTCAGAAGACAACTTGTAGGAGTAAGCTCTATTGTGTCATCATTTGGGTCCTGACAATTGAACTCAGGTAGCCAGGCTTGGCAGAAGGTAGTCCTCCTAACTGAGCCATCACATTGGTCCCTGAACTCTATTATTTTAAACATAAAATGAATACATTCTATTTATAAACTGATGTTATTTGAATAAACAAGTGAAAATATCTGAGTTTGGCTTGGAGTTTGGAGGAGAGTGATCTGTCTCACCTGCATGGCTCCTCTTCATTTGGGCTGGGCTTCTCATATCTGTGCCTTCCCTCTCTTTAGTTCTGCCATTTTCAGTTCCCTTTTCAAGGTATACTCAACACATAATCACTAAACACAGTGAGCTCCTGGAATGGGTTTCTCTTTATATGCCCAATATGGTGGGTTTAGTGCCTCTCACTTTGTAGCTTCCATGACTCAGCCTTCTCCTCTCAGCCTACCAGGGCCAGAGAGATTTCCTGATTCTCAGTTACTCCCTCACTCTGGAGTATCCTTTTTTCTCTCCCTCTCAGTCTCTCTCCTTCTCTTCCTCTCTCTCTCTCTCTCTCCCTCTCTCCCTCTCCCTCCCTCTCTGTGTCTGTCTCTGTGTCTGTCTGTCTGTCTGTCTGTCTCTCCTCCTCCTCCTCCTCCTCCTCCTCCTCCTCCTCCTCCTCCTCCTCCTCCTCCTCCTTCCCTCCCTCCCTCTCCTGCATGATGAGGGCACTTAATCATGTCTCCTCTTAGGTTTTTTATTTTCAGATACAGGGTCTTTCATTAAGCCTGGAGCTCACTGGTTGACTAGACGGGCTGGACAGTGAGCTCCTCAGCTTCTAAGTGCTGGAGTTACAGGTGCATGCTGACACATCTGTCCTCTTTGAAAATGTGGGTTCAAGGGATCTGACCTCAGGTCCTCATTTCTGCATAGCAAGCTCTTTACCCACTAAGCCATAACCCCCTAACTTAACTTGTCATTGTGACATGTGTACCTTCATGGCAGCCTGGAAGTCAGCTTTCAAGTTTAGACCTTTTGGATCCCTTTGTGGTAGCCTTTGTTGGGAATGCAAGGGAACAAGAGGAATAAGCCTGTAGCTGGTCTTGGGTACTTTGTGGGTTCTTCATTTTTTCCATTCTTTATCCCTCTGGTTTCATCCCTATCACTAGATAAGAGAGAAAGAAGGATAGGGGCAGGAGGAGAGAGATAGAGATCCCTGAATATAATTTCTTTCTAATGAAAAGGATTATGATATTATCTTTTGTTTCTTCTTTGACTAAAGCTACTAACAAGCAGCAATCACTATCAGCCACTGATCCCTACTCTTGGGGCCCTAGCATTTACGTACTGTATGAAAAGTTCCCAGAATTCCAAATGTCACACAATTGCAGTAACTATCTGCAGCTGGCAAAACTATGCCTCTGTTAGGGCATGAGGCACATCATAGTCAGCTGCTGTAGACAGTCTAAAGTGGCCCCATTTCCCTACACCTGGGATCAAAACAAAGGCACATTCCTATAATATTTCTGTAGTTTTAAAAGAAACAAAAATACCAGATTTCTCACTACATAAGCCTTGGTTGTTGGCCTCTGGGCCCAAAATCTCTGTCCTGCAGGCACTTATGTAGGTATTCCTGTCTATGTTACACCAACTCTGTGTCCCACACTTTATGGAAGGGATCCTGGGAATGCTGTGTCAAAGGTCCTGCAAATCAGGCTTCGAAGTGGTGGTCCTGTGAGATTGGTCTCAGATACCCAGAGTGAGATATGGGAAGAAATGTGAGCTTCAGATGTGTACGCCCTATATGTTTTTTTTCCCTTGTGGATACACACAGCTGAACCAGCATCAGAATGGGACCAAAACAAAGGCTTTTTTTTTTTTGCCTAAGTGTAAGAGAGGCACTTACTATTACCAAATAAAGGGAAATCTGGTAATTCAAGTATGTGAAAATTCTTGTACAAATTAATGGAATTATTAAATTATATGAGGACTCTGCATTTAATAAACTAGCAATGTATTATTGCAATTATATTCTAGTTGCAGAATGGCTTTTTATAGTATCAATATACCACTGCTTGCTTATAGTTCAATAAAGTACTTTTAGAACTAATATCACATGTTGCTGAATTAATTAAAAACTTTTTTTGTGTGGTCTAAAATATGAGTCATATATTTCAAGAGTTCATTCACTCATGTGATGAATACTTATTAGGTACCTCCTCAGTAGGTCCCTGTGAACTCCTTTGCTGGGCTTGATGCTATTAATAACAATGAGAGAGTAACAGAGTGTGGATCTGCATTTTATGAACACTGACAAAGGCATTTATTTCAATTCATGCTCAGGGATGGAAACATCTAGAAGCTTTATAGAGAAGACTCTACTGAATATTGGATGAGAAAAAATATTGATTCATAAAATTCAACAAATCAGTATTTCCTATGGCCTAATTACTTTGTATTAAGCCTGCCTGACAAAAGTTCTGTTACCTCTTAATGTTGTCATGATAAAGATCAAGCTTCCTACACATGGACCTTTAGAGGCGCACTTACACCACAGGCAGACAATAGTAGGGTTAATCAAAGATAGGTGAGTGCTAGGTGTCTGTCTGTACAGGGATAAAGGAACTGGGTGATGGACATGTCAGTGAAAGTTGATCAAATATTGAATATAAAATGATCCCTACAAGCTCATGCTTGCTCCTTAGCTGCTGGAGCTCTTTCAGGAGGCCAGAGAACCTTTAGGAAGTAGGTCTTAGCTGAAGGAAATAGGTCACTGGGGGTGGTACTTTGAAGATTATAGCCTGGTTCCTGTCTCGTTCTCTATTTCCTGGTATGGGATAATACCATTTTCTGAATCTTCTGCTACCACAGACTAAGCTACTCAGACATGCCTGTACTCATGTGATGGACTCTTCATGGACCAAAATCATGAAATCATGAACCCCCAAAGTCTTTCTTTTCTTAAGTCCTTTCAGTCAGATAGTTTGGGGACTGCAATGCAGAAATAACTAACTCAGATACTGGAACCTGTTGCTGAGACAGAGGCTTGCCACTAAGATTTGTTTTTCTAGTGCTACTAGCACCTGGCTACTGTTGCTCTGCTGGCCATTACTTTAGTTTCTGCTTTGATTTTGCTCCATGGCTGTGTATACAGATGGGAAGCAATGGTTAGCATTTTGTTATGGCATTTGAAGTATTACCTACATAAAGATACTCCTGCAATTTATTGTGATCTTGTCAAATTGAAACAGAGGGAAAATGCATAAAGATCAAACCATTCAGGGGTCAATAGGATAGTTTCCTCCCCACCTCTGTCCTTCCAGCATCCCCCAGTGCTGTGAGAGATCAGACAAGACTATAGTTACCTTCTTCAAGAAGTGACAGTAGCATCTCTTTTATACCCATGATGCTGAAAATTTAAAATTTCCTTAGGCATATAGAGTCAAGTCCATATTTCATCTGTAAGGATTATATATGGTTAAATAAATTCTGTCTTTAAAATATAACTCCTCTGGAAAATGGATTTTAGAATACTTTCAAGCCTGTCACTTTATTTTTAATATCTTGCTGAAGTTAGCCACAATAAAAAATGAAAATTTGAGACATGGAGCAAGGCTACAGAGGCTATGGGGCATGGAGTGCTGGACTTGCCAACACCCAGGGTACATATAGAAGTGGTATGACCAGCTGGCAAAGTTATGAAAACTACAACTACTACAACGCCCAGAACACCAGTGTCCTTGCAGGAACACCCTATAGTTATGGCCCAGTCTGATGGGAGGCCATCAAGACCAGTGATGGTGACCTGTCAGCTGGGAGCCCTGCCATGCATGTGGCCTCTTTTGCCCCAGAGCTATGTACTGACAACTCTGACTCACTCATTGCCAAGATCAATCAACGTTTGGACATGTTGTCCAAGGAAGGAGGCAGGGGTGGGATCAGCAGTGGTGGGGAGGGCATGCAGGATCGAGACAGCTCCTTCTGCTTCCAGCCATACGAGTCCAACGACTCCAGGCTCTGTATACCTGAGCATAATCCCTACTGCCCTGGCTACAGTTATGATTATAACTTTGACTTGAGGACTGACCACAATGGTAGCTTTGGTGGGACATTCAATGACTTTCGGGACCCAGCCCCAGAGCGGGGCTCCCTTGATGGTTTCTTGAGGGGCCGGGGCCAGGGTCGCTTCCAGGACTGGAGCAACTCCAGCACCTTCATACGTAGTGACCCCTTTATGCCACCCACAGCCTCAGAGCCCTTATCCACTCACTTGAATGAGCTGAACTACATGGGTGGACATGGTCTAGGTGGGCCCTCCACCAACAGGCCAACTCCTTCCCTCTTTCCCAGTCCAAGGCCCCCGACTACAGCATAATGGGCATGCAGGGGGTGAGTGGTTTTGGTGGCACCATGCCTTATTGATGTGGCCAGTCCCAGACTCGGATACGGGATTGGCTTAGAAGGAGAGGGTTTGAACGCTTTGGACCAGATAACATTGGCAGGAAGCAGACGCAGTCTCCATTGTATGACGAATCTGATACCAAGCTGTCCCGTGCTGACAGTGAAGGAGATCTATCTGAAAACGATGATGGAGCTGGTGACTTACGGTCAGGAGATGAAGAATTCAGGGGGGAAGATGAATTCTGTGACCCCAGAAAGCAGAGAGGAGGAAAAGAGGAGGACGACAAGGATGTGAAGAAGAGACGGGAGAAACAGAGGAGGAGAGACAGGATGCGGGACAGAGCAGCTGACAGGATTCAGTCTGCCTGTTCTGTACGCGTTTTGTAGCTTTGAAGACGAAGACATTCAAAAGCATCTGCAAAGTAAATTTCACAAAGAGACTTTGCGATTTATAAGTACCAAACTGCCCGACAAGACAGTAGAATTTCTCTAGGAGTACATCATAAACAGGAATAAGAAAACTGAGAAACGGTGTCAGGAATTGTTCGAGGAGAGCCCTAAAACCCAAATCAGATCCATTCAAAGGGATTGGCCAGGAGCATTTCTTCAAAAAGATTGAAGCATATTGCCTGGCCTGTGACATGCTCATTCCTGCACAGCACCAGCTCCTCCAGCGGCATCTGCATTCTGTGGATCATAACCATAATTGAAGGTTGGCTGCTGAGCAGTTCAAGAAAACAAGTTTCCATGTGGCTAAGAGTGTTTTGAACAACAAACATATAGTGAAGATGCTGGAAAAATATCTCAAGGGCAAGGATCCTTTTGTCAATGAAACTACTGATCTTGAGACAGAAGGAGATGAAAATGTAGGAGAGGAGAAGGAGGAGACACCAGAGGAGGTAGCTGCAGAAGTCTTAGCAGAGGTAATCACAGCAGCAGTGAGGGCCGTAGAGGGCGGAGGAGAACTGGCTGCAGAGCATAATGAAGTCCTAGCCGAAGTGGAAGGGCCTGTGGACACAGCAGAGGCCAGTAGTGACCCCCACACTGAAAAGCTACCAGAAGAGCAGACATGTGAAACAGCATCTGAAACCAGGAACATCGAAGACAAGGCCAGAGGTGAAGCTGCTGAAGTTAGAAATGAAGCAGCCATGCCAGCAACAGATCAGGAAGCACATCACCTGTCATAGCTATCCCAGGAATCATGGAAGATGAGCTGGAACAAACTGATGCAGAGTCCAAAGATACTTCCACAGAATGATCTTTTCTTCCCTGTTTCAAGGGATGTGTTATATCATGTGTTCTTTTTGTTTATAAGATGTACTAGGTGTTGTTTGGTGGAAAGACTGGACCATTTCCTTCCCAATGTACCTCAAGGACTGATACTGTACAGTAGATGACTTCCCACCTCTGTAAGAATACAAAAAGAGGTAAACCATTTTCCCAAGTGGCCTTTGATGTCTATCTGTGCATTAGAGTTAGAATAATAAAAGTAGATCTTTCTGATTAAAAAAAATGAAAAATTGGGAGTAAGTAATGGATGGGAGCCACAACTGGGAGAGTGGTTTGAGAAGGTCCTGAATGCAGGCTTCTGGGGCTATCAGGGCAAAGTAAAGGAGAGAGGGGAGAAAGCAGGAAGAAAGACACCATTTACATCTTTCCAGGTTCACTATTTGTTTAGAGCAAATGTGAATGGAATAAAGTCATTTAATGCCCCATTTCCTGACAGAAAATACATTAGTTAGAATAATTAAAGGTATCTCTTTCTTTTTTATGTTTTGTGTTTGTGTATGTACCGGTGTACATGTGTATATGTGTTTGTATTTTTGTGTATGTACAGGTGTATATGTGTACATGTCTTTGTCTTTTTGTGTGTGTGTGTATATATATTTGTGGGTATTTTTGTGTGCATGTATATGTGTATATCTGTTTCTATATTCATGTGTGCATATGTGCATGTGTTTGTGACTATTTTTCTGTGTTTAGGTGTATGCGTATGCATGTTTATGAGTATTTCCATATGTGCAGGTATATTCTGTGTATGTGTTTATGTGGAGGCAAAAGAGGTAGCCTCACGTGTAGTTCCTTTTCAGATGTCCACCTTGTGTTTCGAGACAGGTTTCTCACTGCCCTTTCCTGTTTCAACTAGGCTGGTTGGCCAGCATGTTCCAGCACTCTGCTCATGTTCCAGGGCTTGTGCCTCCCTTAGACCTAGGGTTACAAGTATGTCACTACTTTTTCAATGGGTTCTGAGAATTAAACTTAGTTACTCATGCTTGCATAGTAATCATTTTATTGGCTGAGTTAACAACATCCCAGGCCCCAATACCCCTTTTCTGAGTACAAGTTATGGTGGTGACATTTTGGTAAAGTACCAAGTAAGCAGACTGGGCCTCAGAGCCTTGCTCTTGCTTTGGCTTACCTTTCCTCTCCACTAGCAAAGGGCAGACATGGCAGTGGATGCAATGGTCTCCCTGGGAGCCATTGAGGTAAGCATAAGACTAGGGTCATGATTTTATTGTTTTAGGTAGTGACTAGTACACTGTCATATGGTAGATGAGGATCTTCTGAATTCCTGAGTTATTTTTAACTCTTTGAGAGGGAATGGTTTCTTGGAGGAAATTAAAAAAAATTTTTTTTTGAGTCAGAGTCTTGCTATGTAGCAGAGGCTGGCCTTGAACTCATAATCATTTTGCCTCTGACCCCTGAATGCTAGGATTCTAGGCAAGCCTATGTCCAGCTCTTTGAGATTGCATTTTCTTTCTTTCTTTTTTTTCTTTCGAGACAGGGCTTCTCCGTGTAACCCTGGCTGTTCTGGAACTCACTCTGTAGACCAGGCTGGCCTTGAACTCAGAAATCCTCCTGCCTCTGCCTCCCAAGTGCTGAGATTAAAGGCATGTGCCACCACCACCCAGCGAGATTGCATTTTCAAGTACAGATCCTATGATGAACAAGTTGAGCCAAGCACCTCCACTAATGTTCTTTTCATGTTACCTAGGTTTTAGGGTAAAACCTAGCACAGTAGGTTCTGGCCTCCTATTCAATATGCCAGTTACAAAGTGGCTGGAAAGTCACTTTAATCTGGGTGGCCACTAAGGGACGACTGGATATATGGGCTCAGTGATTCCAAGGTCTACCTATGAGAAGCTGACAGGAACTCTGAGATTTTTCAGAGAAGGAGAACAAAGGTGGTGGAGTGAGGGGTGTGTCTTGGGAGTTCATAGCTGATAAAGCAGGTAATCCTGGACAGACTATGTGATCTGGTTGATCATTATCTCAGTTCCAGAAGTTATCATTGCTTGAGGGGACAGCATTAGCCCCATTGAGCCCATTGAAAGATGACCTCCTCAGGGGCCAGCCTGGGTTTCTATCTTGGGATACTTGTTTCCTCTTATGGGGAGTGATGTCATCATGAGACAGCTTAGGGTAGTTTGATGTCCCTGTCATAAAGACATTTACTGATCAGATCTGCCATTCCTAAAATCCAAGGTAACTGCAGAAGGGAGTGACTTAGAAGGAAAATAAAAGATAGAAGTAAAATAGAGGGGCTGGAGAGATGACTCAGTGGTTAGGAGCTCTGACTGCTCTTCCAGAGATTTTGAGTTCAATTCCCAGAAACCACATGGTAGCTCACAACTATCTATAATGGGACCTGCTGTCTTCTGTGTGTCTGAGGATGATGATGGTGTATCCGTATTCATAAAATAAAAAAAATCTTTTAAAAAAGGAAGTAAAATAGAGCCAGAGAAGAACACAGTGGGGTGAGTTAGGCCAGTGACTGGCCTGTCTTTACTGAGGAAAAGTCTTCAAGGGACTACTGCAAATACTGAGTCTTGAAGAGGCTTAGATTCCAGAAAAGAAAATAAAGAAAATTTTAAACTTTTCCAAACTGTTTTTTTTTTTTTTTTTTTTTTTTGTATTTAAAAACTCAGGAATGAGGTTTGGGTTTTTTTTTTTTTTTTTTGATTTTGTTTTTGTTTCTTTTGTTTTTTTTTGTTTTTATAAATAAACTAGAAATGGCAGTAATTTGCAGCAATACTCAAAAACATTGCAAATTTCAACAGAAAACAGTGAGCTAAAGGCATGATTCCCCCCTTACTTGCTGTTATAAACTTGGCTGCATGTCTATGTTCTCTAAGCTTCAAATTTTCCTCTGAGCATGTGGATAGTGAATATTACAGTGTACCCAAACCATGAGAACAATGATAGGTGTTTGGTATATATAGTATAGGCAGAACTTAGTGTGATGCAAGTACTCACCAGGTTGCCTCCTTTCCCTCTCTGTCTCTACAAGACACATAGAGCAAAAGGGACAATTTCCAGTTATCCATAAATGTAACAATTGCACTATGAATTTGAGTCTTAAGTTGTTCCTTAACAGATGAAAGTGTTGAACTCAGATGGTTTGGAAGTGGCAAGGGTGAGAATCATAGGCAGAGGACCTTACTTTTTTTGGTTGTGAATTTAAGCCTTTAATGGCTGAGTATCCTTTCTAGCCCAGGGACTTTAATTCTTTATTGTTAAAAATAAGAATAAGAGCCTAGACTCTGTGATTAGGATTTTAGCTCTTCTATATCCTCAGGATGACTTAGGATATTTAGTTCTCTGTGCCTCAGTTCCCTCACTTACAAGGGTTCTAAGAGTTGATTAATTCTTTTTAAAAAAATTTATTAACCGAATAAAATTTATTTTAAAATATACAACGCCATACTGACAATTTTTAAGTCATCAAAATAATTTAAAATAGTTAAATGCCTCTTAAATATACATGATATCTTCTGAAGCTAAAAGTAATATGCACTCAACCAGTTTTTATTTTTTGAGTTGTAATTTTTCTATTTATTTGAAAGAAAACTTAACTTCCTCCCCACTCACATTTTCCCAGCAGCCTCTATACATTATGCCAAAATAAAAATTGCCTACTGAAGAAAGCTATTGGACTTAAATTGTCCTTATCTCTTTTTTTCCTCTGTTTCAAAAAGTGTGTTTTTTAAATCAATATTAATTCTTTTTGTTTTTACTTTTTTTATTAGATATTTTCTTTATTTACATGTCATATGATTTCTCCTTTCCCAGTTTCACCTCCAAAAAACAAACAAATAAACAAACAAAAACAACAAGAACAAATCCCTGTTGCCTCCCCCCTCCCCATGCCTGCCACCCCACCCTCTCCCACTTATCAGCCCTGTCATTCCCCTACACTGGGGCACAGAACCTTCACAGGGCCAAAGGCCTCTCCTCCCATGACCGACTTTGCAATCCTCTACTATACACATGCTGCCAGAACAATCAGTCCCACCATGTATAATCCTTGGTTGGTGGTTGAGTCCCTGGGAGCTCTGAGGGCATTAGTCAGTCCATATTGTTGTTTGTCCCAAGAGGCTGCAAACTCTTCAACTCCATTGGTCCTTTCTCTAACTCCTTCAATGGGGATCCTGTACTCAGTTCAATGGAT
>JADRCC010269099.1:15576-26677 GCA_019843855.1 Hylomyscus alleni | reverse complement strand
AAAAAAAAAAAAAAAAAAAAAAAAAAAAAAAAAAAAAAAAGCAAGGACAAATTCTTCCGTTGTTTTTACAGACAGATGACAATGAAGTTGAGCCTCCCTATCAACAAGCACATTTAAATGATTGTAGGACTTCCTTTTTGAATTGTGTATCTCAACTGATAAGTTTTTCTGCCTTATAGAATGAGTTTTCTGCTACAAATGAGCTGCCTGAAATTTTCCTCAATGAGGCACAGATTAAGAGTCAATTGTAGGGGCTGGAGAGGTGGCTCAGCGGGTAAGAGCACTGACGACTTTTCCAAAGGTCATGAGTTCAAATCCCAGCAACCATATGGTGGCTCACAACCATCTATAATGAGATCTGATGTCCTCTTCTGGTGTATCTGAAGACAGCTACAGTGTACTTAGATATAATAATAAATAAATCTTTAAAAAAAAAAGAGTCAATTGTGTCAACTAGACTCATTTGCATATGGAATCACTTCCTGGGTGTGGCTGAAGCCCTGGCTGGTTCTTCCTCCCTCTGGGTCACCTTCCCCGACTACTCTGACTGAAACACTTAACTGAGAAAGGGCTTATTTCAGCTCATGGTTTCCTGATACATCAGTCAGTTTATGGAAGGGAGGGCAGTTGGGACAGCTCATTCTAGGCTGGCAGGATGCGATGTCATAGTTCCTCCCATGTCCTGAGTGAAGATGAGAAGAGACTGGAAGCAGAGTCTTACAACCCTCAAGGCTCAATCCAGTGACCTGTGTCCACCAGTAAGGTCCCATGACTCAAAGGTTCTGTTACCTCCTAAAACAATGTCCATTAATTGTGGGTCAGGTGTTCAAAAACACAAATCCACGAGCCCATAGAGGCAGGTCACCTCCAAGCCACATCAGGAGGCTTGGGGGACTCATTTTGGAGAAAATAAATTTCTATGTTCTGAAGGTACACATACAGCAGTTAAACACAAACATATTTCGGGAAACCTTTAAAAAAAAAAGTGGTTCTTTGGCCTCAAGGATTGTCAATAGTCTAATTAACTATGCTAACGCAGTAAATTAAAGAGGATTATCTAACCGAAGAAGCTTTGGCAAAAGGAGTGCCAGAGGCAAACAGTGCCGGTTAGATCTAAGCACTTACCACTGATTCAGATCTTAGTGGCTTGGCTTAATATCAATTCCCAAATTGTGAGAATGGGGAGTAGAATCTGATACAGTATATTTTTTTGAACCATACATAAAAGCCTGCTTATTCTGATTAGAATTCAGTGTTTCATAGTGTTTATCTTTGTATGGATAGGGAGAGAGTTATTTAACCTGGTTAACACAATTATTCACTCGCCTTGGATGTTGAGATTTCTTGTATATTTAAAGTCTGTGGGATGGAGAGATAGCTCAGCTAGGAAAGCACTTGCTGTCCAAGCATGAAGTCCCAAGTCTGATAGTCAGAACCCATGTAAAAATGTTAGGCATGGTGGTATACACTTGTATAAAAGAGTTTAGGAAGCAGAGAGAGACAGGAGGATTCCTGGGATTTTATGGCCAGTCAGACTAGTCTACTTAGCTAGTCTCAGGCCAATGAGAGAGGCTGTGTAAAAAATCAAAGCGGATATCACCTGAGGAACAATATGCAGGGCTGACCTGTGACCTATACTCTCTGTCTCTGTCTCTGTCTGTCTGTCTCTCTCTCTCTGTCATACACACACACACACACACACACACACACACACACACACACACACGAGAGTCAGGCAGAGATAGACAGAGACAGAAACAGACAGAGACAGAGAGAAAAAGAGAGCTATTCAAAATTGGTTTTGGTTATGTGTTTGTAATGTCTGAAATAGAAGGATCTACTCAAAGATGACTGATTTTGGAATATAGACTATATTAAATTTCGAGCTAAGAGTGAGAGCCCAGACCTAACCAATGGTGAATTTATGAAGACAAATGTCAGCCCATCCACACCTCTCTGCTCCTGCTGGGTCTACAAACAGCACTCTTCTTCCTCAGTGTCAGTCTTCTTGGACTTTAAAACTTTACTTCTCTGGCTTGGCTAAGTGGATGGAGAAACCTAATAGGAAACTCACACATATACACTCATACACCTGTACACATATATTCAAACACATGTACTCACACATACACACACATACACATATACACCCAGATACACACACTCACACACATACACACACACAAACACACATTCACACACACTCACAGACATACACGCTTATACACATGCACATACACATTCAGACACATGTACACACACATACACACATTCACACATGCACACACATGCACGTAGACACTCAGACACACTCATACACTCTTACACACACCAAACTATTTTCAGGATTAAAAGGGTCCCGAGATGAAATATTTTTCTTGCCCCTGTTAAATGTTAGGCCAATGGCCTTCATAGTTTTAAACTTCCTCCTAGGAAATAAAGTTCTCTGAAGTGGCCTGTGTAAGAATCTTGCAGACTGTTTGACCAAAGCTAAACAGAAATCATGGCTGTGAAATGTTGCAGGCTAAGAGCCCAGATTACTTGGGGGGACTGCATCTAAGGCCTTTTCACAGCCATTTACTATCAGACTCTTCTGGCCTGACAGTCTCTTGACTTTTCCAGTAAACTGGACTAAGTCCCCAAGCATGACACACCTCCAGCCTTCATCAAACTTAGGAGTCTAAGAAGGTGATTCGGACAATATACAGGCTATGCAGTTCTCCCCTGATGGCTAGTCTGCTCCGAGACCCTACTGTGTGTGTTGTAAACACACCAACTCACAACCTCCTTCTCTGTGCCTATCATTCATTGTCCTTGTAGGTTTTGACACAACTTGAATCTGAGTTCTTAGGTTATGGTCACTCACACGTGGTTTGGAATAAAGTATTTTCTTGCTTCCTTGAAACAGGCATAACTGGTATTTTCTGTCAATGCCTGGATCCTTAAACTAGAAATGCTACCTATATTTGATCTATCTATGTTGTCTTTGTTTTACTTTGTATCATTGGTGGTGTTTTGTTTTGTTTTGCTTTGCCTTTTTGAAATAGAGTCTCACTATGTAGCACAGACTGGACTTGTAGTCATGACCTTCTTCTGATTTAGCCTCCTGGGTGCTGGGATTGTAAGCATGGGCCATCACCCCATCTTAGTTGGTTGTTTTGAATATCAAATTAAAAAAAAAAGTTTAAGTGCCAACCTAATGTAGGAGTGGTAAATTGCAGCTCTCTATAATGAATCTTGGAGAACATTATCTTAAGCAAAAGGTGACAGGCTCAGAAAGACAAGCACCCCGTGTATATACATGAGTATACATCATGTGTATATGTCAGGTGTGAAAGTAGAGATGAGCTTATGAGTCGGGGGAAGTCTAACGGGGAACAAGAGGGGTGACTGTATCTCTGTGGCATGAAATCAAGAAGGGCTTAAGGAGAGAACTATTGAGAGAGAGGGGCAGGGGAGGGAACTACAGGATGTGGCTAAAAACAAAGTGTAATGATATGGATGTACAGAAATGACATGACGTAAGCTCTATATGAATTTTATATGATGAATGAACAATTTTAATTAAAAATTAACAAAGTGGGTAAGGAGCCAAGAATGTGGCAGGCATTTCTAGTCCAGCTTGGGTGGATACGATTATAGACTTATATTCATAGACTACAGCTGACTCTTTTTTCTAAGGCAGGGGACAACAAATGGGTGTACACACTCTGTCACTGGATATCCCCTCATGTCTAGACTTAGTGAGGGGGTTTTTGTGTCTATAACACTGCCCTTTTAGACAGTATAAAAACAGCCAGAGTTCGAGCGTGTACCAGCAATCTCCTGACACTGAACAAATTGGAAAAAAAATATACAGTAAAACCAAAGACAAACACTGGAGGGAGAGGCTGCTTTTAATCCTTCAGCAGCCCTGCCACAGTGGCTGAGTGTCTGTCAGTCCTGGAATGTGGCTTGGGCATCGACATTGCATCTCATTCATATCCTGTTCTATTCTTAATATCTAATCGTTCTAGTTCTGTTACCTGAATACCCTACCCCCACCCCAGCTTAACTGGGCATGCTAAGTTTTTTGGAGCTTCCTCTTAACATCTAATTCTATGTCTGGGCAGAAACCATTCATTGTCATTTGCTGTATGGGAAATGTAGTAAAACGACCTGTTTAAAGTATCACATTAGAAAACAAACTTTCACTCATTCCTAGTGTGCCCTTTCCTGAAGGCACATGGCTTCATTTTGTTTGTTGTTTCTTTGCTTGTTTGTTTTTCTTGAAAGTGGGATGTCCTTCAATGTTGGCGTTGGAAAGGTCCACCAGTGAGGTCTGTGGCCTTTGTAACTATGAACAATTTCTGTATAAGCCCAATGACCAGATCCTATCTCAATCAACCTCATGGAGAGCTTTCTGCATACAAACAACCCACAGTAAACTCAGTGGAAATACTAACAGCATCCAGCACCACTGGCAGGGGACCAGGGGGCTTGTAATGGAAGGGTTGCTGGGAAAGATTATTTATTAGTTCTGCTTCTTCCTTCTTTTTCACACCTCACTGGGTTTATTGTCTCACTTTGTCTGAAGAAGGAAAAAAAAAAAAACAGGGCTTTTCAGTCTCAGTGCATCCTTGGAATTTGGGGTTTTAAGTTGCCTAATTGGGACTTGAGGGAACTCTACGAGGAAGAAGAGCTGACTCCCTCATTAGCTTAATGGCTGCCCTGAACTGCTGGGATTGGGCATTATTATAGCTTATTCTCTCTGGGGACTGTGCAGGTGCCTTTTAAAAGTTCAGGTGGACAGGAAGCTCTGTGTAGAGTACACCCTGAGGCAGAGCCTTGGCTGACTCTCTTCAGAGCTCTTTTCACTAATAATAGGTACGCGTGGAAGAGCACTTGTACCAACTCCAACCAGGAAACAATTGATGGTGAGTGTTGAAGGCAGAACAACATGGCATTTGTTGTATACGTGATGATGATTCTATGTTGTAAAAGAATTAATGACCCGTCACCGAGTCAGTCTCAGCCTGCCGGACATCCTATCCATCTCCTCCTCTTTCCGTATCACTGCCATTTTGACCCAGAGTCAGTACTATGCTGTTGCAACCGCCTGCAGCTGCGTACGATCGGGTCTCCTGGAAGAGGAGAAGGAGCCTAAAAGAATAAAGGGGACCGGACAAGGAGAGGGAATAAAAAATGGGACCAAGGCATGGTGGTGCTTTCAGTCCACCATGTATTATTCAACTGAGGAACAAGCCGGCAGACAAAACCCCGCCCTCAGTCCGCCAGCATTCCGTGGCCCAATCAGCATCTTTATCTTCGGTGTCTGGAGGAGGGCATAGCCTTTAGCAGGAACTTGGAGAGAGGTGTGGCTATTAGCAGGAACTTGGAGAGAGGCATAGTTGTTTGTGGCAAGCCAAGGTCTGAGACAGCCAGCTCCTGGCTGGGGGAGGGTCACACTATGCCATGTCTGACGGTGGAGTAGAAGTCCATGTGGTATCTAAGAGTCTGTAGGTGTGCATGTATGCGCATGAGCATATATGTTTTTCTATCTACTAATCTATCATTTCTCCACATTTTCACCCCAGAAACCAAATAAGTTCTCTTGGTTACAGTCTCCTGAGTCTGTCAAACTGAACACAGTGTCTTACCCTCTCAGAAGTTCCAAGGTTTCTAAGAGATGGAGTGTAGCTTAGCATTTGCCCGGGGTCGGCAAGGCTCTACATGTCAAGTATTGGGGCTGGAGAGATGGCTCAGCAGTTAAGACCACTGATTGCTCTTCCAGAGGTGCTCAGTTCAATTCCCAGCAACCACATGGTGGTTCACAACCATCTGTAATGGGATCTGACGTCCTCTTTTGGTATGTCTGTAGAGAGCTACAATGTACTCATATAAATTAAAAAAAAAATTTACATGTCAAGTATTCCCATCTGATACCCTCATCTTACTGTAGCACAGCCATTCGGTCACCATCTTTGCCTTGGTCTCTGTGCACTCTCTAAATCCCACTCCTTACCATTTTATATTTCCACCAATAAAATGTCATTTTGCCCCCTTTGAGAACTGACTTCTGATTTGTGTGATCGAGTTAGTTTCTTGTTAGCTTTGTTTTCGCCTGTCTCGCTCGCTAGAACACAAGCCCCAGGGAACCTAAGCTCTTCTCTGTCCTCTTTGCTGTGAACCAACAACAATCTCCAGGACATGGTGGCAACTCAATAAAACTTTATTAAACAAGTGAGTGAATCAACAAAATCCCCATTGATTATACCATTCTAACATCTTGCAAACACTTCTTAAATCCCCTGCTGTTACTGCCTTAGTTCTGGGCACTATGATTTCTTTTATCAGTGGCTGCAGAAGCTTCTCTTAGTTCTAAATACTTCCATCTCACTCCCTGTAAGTCATTATCTCCCTCGCAGCCTGGAGTCTTTCTAGCCTGCAAATTGCCTCCTGTCATCAGTCTACATAAAACTCCTAAATAACCCTTCCACACTATCTACTTTTCTTCAAGAGTTGGCCCTCATGCAAGGAGAGG
This sequence comes from Hylomyscus alleni, assembly GCA_019843855.1. Lineage (NCBI taxonomy): Eukaryota > Metazoa > Chordata > Mammalia > Rodentia > Muridae > Hylomyscus > Hylomyscus alleni. Next base: position 20,154 of record JADRCC010269099.1, on the reverse strand, counting down.
GCTCAGGCCTGGAGGTAGAACCTCAAACTACTCACCTCCACAGAAAATACCTGAATTCTTATTGTGTATCACGCAAATGGATTCCAGGAGGTATGAGGATGTCAAAGTCTGGGAACCAGGGTTGTTGGTCAAGGTTGGGTAAATGCGTTTGATGGAAGACCCTTCAGACTCTGGTGCCTGTTGAGCATCCCCCCTCACCTCTTGACTCTCCCACATCTACCTCCTCTAGCTCAGTTCTGTTCAACACCATCTTCCCTGATCATGTTCCCTTGAACGCCTAAGAAATGTCTGCCTGGGCATTATCACATCTTATTTATTTCTGTGCTTTCTATGCTTACGTTGAACTGTGAGGAAGAGGGGGCCCTTATCCACTGTGATCCAAACTTGGCTCAGCATCTGAGCCTGATACATGTCAGACCTCAGTAAACATCTGTGGAAAGAATTATTGAGGTGATGAGAAGACGGCTCTGTTGGTAAAGTGCTTGCCTTGAGAGCATAAGGACCTGTGTTCAATCTAAAGCACCGACATAAAAACTCTGGGTTTGTTGGTATGCTTATAATCTTAGACTTGGGGAAATGGAGACAGGAGGATACTGGGCTTGCTCATCCGCTAGACTAGCTAAATTGGTGATTTTCGAGTTTAATGAGAGACCTTGTCTCAAAAATTATGATGGAGCCTAGCCTGATGGCATACACCCTAATCCCAACCGAGGAAGCAGAAAGAGGAAAATTTTGCGTTCAAGGCTAGCCTGGTCTATAGAGGGAGTTCTGGGACAGCCAGGGCTCCATAGAAAGACTGTCTCAAAACAATTGCAAATGCACCCTAAGAAACAACAACAACAACAAAAATAAAAAATAAAGGAGGAAAGAGAGGAGGAAAAGAGGAGGAGAAGAAAGATAAAAGAAAGGTAAAAGGAAATTAAAGTGGACAGCAATTAAAGAAGATATATGATATGAACCTCTAGTCTTGTCAGTTATATACCGACATGTGCATACACATAGGACCACATCTCAGTCATATACTGACATGTGCTTACACATAGGACCACATCTCAGTCATGTACTGACATGTGCATACACATAGGACCACATGTACACAAACACATATGGAAACAGATAACTGTAGAGCAAACAAATGGATTGCCAACTCTTTTAAATAAGTGCCCATTTAAAACCTCAGAAGTTTGATATCTGAGAATAATTGATAGTCTATTTTAGTAGCCCCTTCCTTTATCCCTTCCATCTCAATACATATATTCAAGAGAAATCCATTAAGGGCTAACCATACTGCTTAAGAATTGAAACCTTATCTCATACCTGGGACTAATGTTCTGATCTAAATTTGATAAGACATAAATGTCAAGGTAACATTGCCATCTAGAAAGCACACAGGAATTTAGTCCTCTCTTCAAACCCTTCAGAGGGACATTAAACCCACATTTAAGGAAATACCGACCTGGCTGTTGTATTGTCTTAGAAATCAGTTTGCTTATCCAACTGTTTCTTCCATTCCTAACAGTTTAGTATAAGATGCTACAGCTTGGACTATGGCGTTCAGCTGGGTTTTCTTCCAGTGATCAGCTACCATTAAGGGAAAGACCATTTTTAAAGAACATCTTAGCTCTTAAGGCTTCAACTTATCTTGGAATTACTTTAGCTAAAATCAGAAACCTTCCATCCATGTTTGGTTTCCCATTCTGCATGACAGATGTTCCACAGGAAATCTTTCGTATGTGAAATTGTTCTAGGGAGAAATGCGGTTCACTCATTAAAATTTCTGAGTGGGAAGCAAGGGAAAACAAAGAAACAGCCAGAGAGGCTATGGCCCCAAGGCCATCCCCGTGTGTCTGACTGGAATAATTGACAGGAGACTGAAGTTGAGCAACTGTGAGGTGGGCTTCTGAGAGCTTGTAGTCCCTAACCAGCACTGACTCCGATGCGTAATCCAATACCACTTGGCCAACTGTATGGCTGAACAACAGCCATACCCACTATCTTTATACAGTGTAGATGCAAATAAGTTTAGACCAGCTAATACAGTTCCTCATACTATGGTGACCCCCAACCATAACATTATTTTCACTGCTACTTCAAAACTGTGATTTTTGCTATTGTTGTATATTGTAATGTAAATATCTGATATGCAGGATATACAATAACCAAACCCTGTGGGGTTGCGACCCACAGGTTGAGAACCACTGGTCTAGACTCTGCATTGAAGTAACTTCTTCATTGAGGCTAACGATGCATTCTTCCTTAGTTATCCCGTCTCTTGCTGGCTCGGCAGGTGGCCCTCATTATGAATGGGCTATGGAGGCCGAGGGTATAGTTAACAGGAGATTAATTATTTAGAACGTTTCTAAGCTTGCCCCGGGTTTCAGGCCGGCAGAGCTTAAAAGAGGAGATTATATATTTTTCTTGTAAATTAATCATGACAATCTTTTTTCTCATTGGTATTGCTAAAGGTTGGAGCAATGTGCTTTGTTATTGTTGCCGTTGTTTTTGGTCTGCAATCGTTTTTTCATTTCAGATTGTCAAATGCAGGCACCATAGGATAACAGTCTGAGCTAAGACAGCCCCTGGACCATCCATGCTTCTCTCTCTAGTCCCTAAATGGGGATGAAGTGGCTTAGGTCTTCCAGACACATAAAATGTCTTTATTTCACGACACATTTTCAGAGAAGGCTTTAAAAGTGTTCCGAAGGCTTATAAAACTGCACTTTATAAAGAGAAAAATCAGTACATAGGAAGGTATGCAGATAAATTTGTAAACAGAAAGTATCCATAGAACATAGTGTTGTATAAAATCTGATGCTTTCAGCCAGGAGGATTTTTGGATTTGAACCCCTTGAGCTTGATCGACATTTAATGACATTAATGGCTCCTCTTATACTCATTATCTAGTGCTCTAAGTTATAGGTTGTGGTTCAGTTTGCACGCTGCATATGGGTATGTGTAGTTGAGATGAATTAGTCCAAAAATATTTGCTAGTGCCAGCACAAGTGATTTTTTTTCACTAACCTATTCCGTGACTGTAGCCTGTAAATCCACAGAAACTAAGTGCATGGAGGGGGTCTTTCCAAGACTGAGGTTATTACCTAATGCCCTATGTTGAGAATCTCTTCCTCAGACAGCAGAGAGCTGGCTGCGGACATAGCACCAGTGTTCTGCCCACGAAAGCACGGAAAGACAGACCCAACCGCTCCATTTTATGTTTTCCTTCTGGAGAGAAGGTAACCCCCACCTTACATTTGCTGAATGCTTGCTCCTTGTAACTGTAAAGTTCCCACAAATTATGTCACCCCAAACATCAGTTATTAGCTGCTTTCTGCAGGAAACAAAGCCAGGGATATGCAGTGGCCTCTGAGGTCGCCTCTCCTCTGCCTCTCCTGACTCTGCTGCACAGCTGTGCTGAGTGTGTCTCTTACAAATTGTAAAGGTCTTAGCATTGGGAGGCAACAATTTATGCTCTTAACTTTAATTAGTAAACCTCACACATACATGCGTGTATCCTTTTTCATTAATTACCTTTTCATTGTTTGTCTTTCAATGACAAATACTTCCCATGAAATGTTTTAACTGAAAAACTTAAGTCTCATATGTACGGCTTCCATATTCACCCTCTAAGGCTTCTTGCACCTAAATTTCTTCCCTCCCAAGGTTTCTCTTCTTTCTTAGCTTCTCCTGCTATTTTACATTTTGCTGATAAGCAGTTTGTGTAATTAATAACCTTATCTCCCTATGTATGAGAAAAACAAATTTAGTGCATTTTAATAAGGAAGTCGGAAGGACAAGGAGCATTTTATTGCCACATTGATGCTGATAAGACCAGAAATAAGCTGGTTGCTCAGAGACTACACATAATGAATAGTATTTGTATACATAGTTTTATTGCTTTTGGTGCCAGAGTTTCAATATTTCTTGTGAGTATATTTATGAACAGCTATACAGTTTAGAATTCTTTCATAAGCCGCTCTCACTGGATAACACACTGGTTCTTTTAAAGTCACTTCATCTTTATGCCTGATCTTAATCTTGTGTTTGTAGTTCTCAGCAGGGGTGTGTGTGTGTGTGTGTGTGCTATTTTCTTAGCTGCTCGGGGTGGGGGTGGGGTGTAGAAGATTGAAAGGGGTTCTAGAAAGATCACTATGGCCTTATCCAGTCATATATTCTACAACTGCAGCTTGTATGCTATTGAAATGAGGGAAAGTTCCTCATTAAAAAAAAAAAAAACACTGAACAAAAACTGAAGGTTTTAAAAGTTCAAGACCCTTTAGAGCATGAATAGTTGGATCTCTAGTATCTGTGGCTAAGTTTTTACAAACTCCCCTTGACAGCCTACTCCTTTGAAGTCAGTCAAGCCTGTGAGATCACGAGGGACTCACAACAGAAGAAGCTCTGTGAAGAGCGGGTGAGTTGCCTCTGCCCTTATTTCCTGCCCATTGATTCTGTGATGTGAGCCTATCTGTTATCTCCTTCTGCAAAGAGAACTGCGTGCCACATGACAGTTTGTCCTGGGCAGGACCACACAGGGCCACACAGGGCCACACAGGGCCACACAGCTAAGGATGGTTGGGA
>JADRCC010269024.1:8186-39173 GCA_019843855.1 Hylomyscus alleni | reverse complement strand
GAAAGAAAGAAAGAAAGAAAGAAAGAAAGAAAGAAAGAAAGAAAGAACGAACAAGACACACAGAGAGAGAAAATGTGGATATAGAATACCTGGTATTTATGGTAAGCAAACACATATGGTATTTCAATTCACTTGTAAACATTAATATATTTAACATATTTTATACATTTTGTTTAAGAAATTAAAAACATGTAACTCTAGTTTATGTAACTAACTTATATAGCTTACACCTTTTTCAGCATTATTATTTTGGATGTACAATGATGTGTTAAGTTTCCTAGATATGTAAAAGTTTCCCATGATCTAGAGAGAGAGAGAGATGTAAGGAAAAGTTTTATTTACTTTGAGACTAAGCTCATGCAAATTAACTTGTAAGACTGCACAGTAGACTACAAATATACTTATCTGACTTGGAGAGTGAATAATACTATGCAACTAGTAGCGAGAAGAAGTGGACAAGTGGAAAACTGCACATCATAGAAGTTTTTTTTTCTTTTTTGGTTTTTTGAAACAGGGTTTCTCTGTGTAGCCCTGGCTGTCCTGGAACTCACTCTGTAGACCAGGTTGGCCTCGAACACAGAAATCATAACATGCTTGTATACATATGAACATAATACTTTAGGAAAATAAATCTATAGTGACAAAATGTCTCTGCCTCCCCAGTGCTGGGATTAAAGGTGTGTGCCACCACTGCCTGGCAGGAGTTTTATTTAAAACGTTTGTAAACTTGTTATGAGCATGATTAGAGGAATAGATACTGCAATCCAAATCTTTGAACAAGAACATAATACACTACACATCATGCAAGTTTCTACTTGAAATCTGACATGGTGTGGTTAATGAAGTAACTATATTACAAATATAAATAATTAAGTTTGATTCCCAGATCACAAGTAAAGAAAGGCAGGCAAAGAAGCCTGCATTTCTAATCACAACATTAAAAGGAGAGGAAGATCCCTGAGTATAAATGGACAGCCAGCCTCACTATGTACAGCATTCTAGTGAGAGAGTTTGTATGAAAGCTAGGGAAGCTTGCAGCTGAGATACATATAGCAGAGATGATATGTTCCACAGGCATGCATATTTTTTCATTTAAATTAATCAAAATCAATGAAACAATGTTTAATATCTAAGACAAAAGCAGAGTATTGGTAAGGAGTATATATATTCCAGTTTTGAGAACATTCCTTGACAAACAATAAGAAACAACTATAATTTAGCAATTAGAATACCTAAACATAAAAATACTCTTAGTAGGATGGTAAATATGCAAGGATCTTCTAATATTTCAAATTGATATAGGAATTCCTTAGCCACTGTGAAAGATACTTTTTCAATTCCTGACACAATTCAGAGTACATACCTACATCAAGATACAGTCATTCTTTTCATGGATATTCTCCTCTGGGGAATCAAACATATCATCCTACAAATGACCTGAAGACTTTTGTTTTTCCTATAGCAGATGTATTAATGAATCTGACATAGGACAAGAATATGCACTGAAGTATTATTCTTTAATAAGAATGGACAATGATAAATAAACAATTTTGTTAATTCTAAATTTAGTAATCTTCATTTTTATTTTATTACTTAACTTTATGTAAACTATTTATGAAGAGTCTAAGAATTAAAGTTTGTCTAATATATAATTCACATATACATGCATATATGAGTACAACATATACACACACACATATATATGTATGTTATCATAACATGTACGTATACATATGAACATAATACTTTAGGAAAATAAATCTATAGTGACAAAATGTCAATAAAAATTTAATAGACCACTTAGGAGGGGTTTAGAAAAATGGACAGTGAAACATTTGATATAAAAGCAACAATGTATTTGTAGCTCTGTATATTTTGAAATGAGTACAATTTGTAACATGTCACACATATCTCAGTAAAACTGTCTTAAATATTGTAGTGTTCATGCATATGAGTAGTACACTTAAGGTAAAAGATGGAATACAATATGCATTTAATGACCCTGACATAGGACAAGAATATGTACTGAAGTATCATTTTTTAATAAAATGAACTTTGATAAATAACAATTTTAGTAATATTAAATTAAATGATCTTAATTTTTGTTTTATTACTTAAACGTTAGTATTTGTAAACTACTGTTTGTGAAGGAGTCTAAGAATTAAAGTTTGTGCTTCTTTTCTCAGCCTGCACCCAGGAGATAAGGCTGTTCCATAGTTCTCTGTGCACAGGTCCTGCCAGAAGAGAGTTGCCCTCCCAGGAGTCCTTTCACTCCCCAGCTCAGAGGCAAGATAGCTACTTTCTCTCCAATAAATGTCCAGAGCAGGACTGGTGAGATAAACACAGAGCACATAAACACTGGGACAGGATACTTCCAGACACAATTTGCCCCCAGGAACTGAGGCTATTCAGCAGCCCTCTGTACACATTTTCCAGCAGGAGAGAACTGGTCTTCTAGGAGTGCTAACACAGGCTTACAGGCCCATAGGAGGGTCAAACTCCAGTCAGAGATGGCAACATCCACTGATACCAGAGATAACCAAATGGCAAAAGGCAAGAACAAGAAGCTTACCAGAAGAAACCAAGGCTGCTTGGCATCATCAGAACCAAGTTCTCCCACTACAGCAAGTCCTGGATACCCCAACACAGCAGAAAAGCAAGATTTGGATTTAAAATCACATCTCATGAAGCTGATAGAGGATTTTAAGAAAGACATAAATAACTCCCTTAATGAAATACAAGAGAACACAGGTAAACAGGTAGAAGACCTTAACGAGGAAACACAAAAATCTTAGAGAATTACAGGAAAACAAGTGAAGGAATTGAAAAAAAAATCCAGTATCTAAACATGGAATTAGAAACAATAAAGAAATCATAAAGGGAGATAACTCTGGAGACTGGAATGAGATCAGGAGTCATAGATGTAAGCATCACTAACAGAATACAAGAGATAGAAGAGACACTCTCAGCTGCAGAAGATACCATAGAAAACATTGACAGAACAGTCAAAGAAAATACAAAATGCAAAAAGTTCCTAATCCAAAACATCCAGGACACAATGAGAAGATCAAACTGAAGGATAAAAGGTGCAGAAGAGAGTGAAGATTCCCAATTTAAAGGGCCAGTAAACATCTTAAACAAAATTACAAAATTATATTTAAAAAAAAACTCCACCATGTGATGTCCTCTTCTGGTGCTTCTGAAGACAACTACAGTGTACTTACATATAATAATAAATAAATCTTAAAAGAAAAAAAATAAAAAAACAAAACCTAATATAAAGAAAGAGATGCTGCTGTCTGAGCCTGCCTGTGTCCTGAGCAAACCTTGGGCACAAATTCCTCAGCCAGTCCCACAATACTCAGAGGAAGCTCCACTCCCAGGTCCTCTAACATGCCTGAGATTAGAGGTGAGGAGGACACATCTGTCTCAACACTGGGAGTAACTGGGACCAGTGGGACCCAGGAACGCAGGAACTCTGCTAGCCCAGTGGCACTGGTTCCTTCTGGTCTTTCTGGGCTGGTGCTGAACATCTGTGCTCCTAATGCAAGGGCACCAGTCATAAAAGAAACTTTACTAAACCTTAAAACATACATTGAACCTCATACAATAATAGTGACAGACTTCAACTCTCCACTCTCATCAATGGGCAGATCATGGAAACAGAAACTAAATAAGGACACAGTGAAACTATCAGAAGTTATGAACCAAAGGATTTAACAGATATCTATAGAACATTTTATCCTCCCCCCCCCAAAAAAAATAAGGAGTATACCATCCTCTGGGCACATCACCAGTATCTTCCTAAAAGTTGACCATATAATTAGTCATAAAACAAACATTAACAGATACAAGAAGATTGAAAAAATCTCATCCATCCTGTCAGATCACCATGTACGAAGACTGGTCTTCAATAACAACATAAACAATAGAAGGTCCATATACACATGGAAGCTGAACAACACTCTACTCAATAACAACTTGGTCAAGGAAGAAATAAGACTTTTTAGAGTTTAATGAAAATGAAACCACAACATACCCAAACTCATGGGACACAATGAAAGCAGTGCTAAGAGGAAAATTCATAGCTCTGAGTGCCTCCAAAAAGAAACTGGAAAGCTCATACACTAGCAGCTTGACAGAACACCTGAAAGCTCTAGAACAAAAAGAAGCATATACACCCAAGAGGAGTAGACAGCAGGAAATAATCAAGCTCAGGGCTGAAATCAAAGAAGTAGCTACAAAATGAATCATATAAAGAATCAACAAAACCAGAAGCTAGTTCTTTGAGAAAATGAACAATATAGATAAATAATTATCCAGACTAACTAGAAGGCACAGGACAGTGTCCAAATTAAGAAAATCAGATATGAAAACAGATATTAAAAACAGAAACTGAGGAAATTAAAAAAATCATCAGATGCTAGTATAAAAGCCTATACTCAACAAAACTGGAAAATCTGGATGAAATGGACAATTTTCTAGACAGAAAACCTGTAGGATCGTGAAAGGCAGCCTGGTTTCTGGTTGATCTAGGTTAGAAACCTGGTGACTGTGCAAGGGATGACAAGCATTTTGTGATTCTTCTAGACCCTAGATTCTAACAGTAAGCCTTAGCCCTCCATAGGTCTGTGACCATCAGTCAAATAAGGGCAATGCCCCAAGCCCCTCCACAAGTAGAAGACTTGACCTATGATCATGTAGCCTCAGGACAGATGCCCATTTTAATGAGGTACCTAAAGGTCTGGATGCTTAGCCAGTAAACTCCCATGCCCAGACACTCCTCCCTGCAAAAGGTATTTTAACTTGGGCCTGCCCCAAGAAAGGGGTAGAATTTGAAAATTCACCACACTCTGCTATAGGCCCCAGGTCTCTCTCTGCTGCCAATGGCTGAGACTCTTTGCTGCTGAGGCCTGTGGTTGCACAGCACATTAGTTAGTTAAAAGGAGGCAATGCATAATCGTGAGATATTTTATTATAGGAAAGAGAAAATAGGCTGCCCATGTAGAAAGAAAGAAAGAAAGAAAGAAAGAAAGAAAGAAAGAAAGAAAGAAAGGAGAGGAAGGAGAGGAGAAGAGAGGAGAGAGAGGGGAGAAGGAGAGGAAGAAAGCAAAAAAGCAAGAGAGTGAACAAACAGCAAGAGAGGAAGAAAGGAAGCAAGAGAGCAAGAGGGCATGAGAGAGAGAAAAGAGCAAGAGAGAAAGGAAGAAGGCAAGAGAGAGGGAAGGGGGTGAATCGCCCCTTATACTGTGTGAGACATGGCTATCTGCCTGTGGGGTGGGCCATGCTTGGCTGTGGTCAGATGACTGGGGGTAGGGTTCAGCTAGAATGCTGGGAGCTTGGTGCATTGTCTACCTGACAGAGCACACATCTCCTGCAGGGGCAGATGCGAGAGGTTGCTACTGAAACAGGAGCCAAGGACCCAGGAGTCATGGTGGTTGAACTCCTTCTGTCCCTTGCAGGCAGAGCTATTACCAACTGGGTCACCGGTGTTCAGACCTATTACTTGACTTTTTGCCCAGACCACTGCCCTGCACTCTGCCATGGCAATAAATGCCTTAAAATCATATACTGCCTCTTTTTATCGGAATCTGCTGTGGAGAAGATTGGAGCAGGCCTTCACCTAAAGAGCTGACCATCTAGTCTCCTACAGAGACTCAATGCAATTCCCATCAAAATCCCAACTCAATTCTTCATAGAGTTAGGAAAAGCAATTTGCAAATTCAGCTGGAATAAAAAAAAAGGAAAGAAAGAAACCCAGAATATCAAAAACCATTCTTAACAACAAAGAACATTTGGAAGAATCACTGTCCCTGACCTCAAGCTGTATTACAGAGCAATTGTGATAAAAACTGCATGGTATTAGTACAGTAACAGGCAGGTGGATCAATGGAATAGAATTGAAGACCCAGAAATGAACCCACACACCTTTAGTCACTTGATCTTTCACAAAGGAGCTAAAACCAACCAGTGGAAAAAAGACAGCATTTTCTTTTCTTTTTTTTTCAGTTCTAATTTTGATTTTTATTCCTTAAAACAAGTATGGTTTTAATAAAAATTAAGAAAGAACATTTTCATATCAAAATTGTGATTTTGAATTTAATATTTTGTGTGCATGTGCATCTGGGTATGTGTGCATGTACATGTACATATAAGTGTACCTATGTATGTAACTTTATGTGTGTATGTGTTTGTGTGTGTGTGTAAAAGACAGCATTTTCAACAGAAGGTGCTGGTTCAACTGGAGGTTAACCTGTAAAATAATGTAAATAAATCCACTCTTATCTCCTTGTACAAACCTCAAGTCCAAGTGGATCAAGGATCTCCACCTAAAACCAGATACACTGAAACTGAGAGAAAAGAAAGTGGGGAAGAAACTTGAGCACATGCACACAGGGGAAAATTTCCTGAACAGAACACCAATAGTATATGCTCTAAGATCGAGAATTGACAAATGGGACCTCCTAAAATTACAGAGCTTCTATAAGGTAAAGAACACTGTCAATAGGATAAAATGGTAATCAACAGATTGGGAAAGGATATTTACCAACCCTCCATCTGATAAAGGGCTAATATCCAATGTATACAAAGAACTCAAGAAGTTAGACTTCAGAGAACCAAATAATCCTATTAAAAATGGGGTGCTGAGCTAAGCAAAGAATTCTAAACTGAGGAATACAGAATGGCTGAGAACCCCCTAACAAAATGTTCAACATTCCTTGTCATCAGGGAAATGCAAATGAAAGCAACCCTGAAATTCAACCTCACATCACTCAGAATGGTTAAGTTTAAAAACTCAGGTAACAGCAGATGCTGGAGAGGTTGTGGAGGAAGAGCAACACTCTTCCATTGCTGGTAGGATTGCAAGCTGGTACAACCATTCTGGACATCAATTTGGTGGTACCTCCAGAAACTGGACATAGTACAACCAGAGGACCCAGCTATGCCACTCCTGGGCATATACCCAGAAGATGATCCAACATGTAATAAAGACACATGCTCTACTATGTTATAGCATTTTTATTTATAATAGCCAGAAGCTAGAAAGAACCCAGACATCCCTCATCAGAGGAATGGATACAGAAAATGTGTTACGTTTACACAATGGAGTACCTCTCGATATACAAAACAAAAATAAAATAAATAAAAAAAAATAAAATCATGAAATTCTTAGGCAAATGGACGGATCTAGAAATTATCATCCTGAGTAAGGTAACCCAAACACAAAATAGCACACATGGTATGCACTCACTGATAAGTGGATATTAACCCAGAAGCTCAGAATACCTAAGATAGAATTTACAGACCACATAAAGCTCAAAAAGAAGGAAGATCAAAGTGTGGATATTTAGGTCCTTCTTAGAAGGGATCAAAATACCAATGGGAGGAGACACAGTGTAGAGCAAATATTGAAGGAAAGGCCATCCAAAGACTGTCCCACCTAGGGATCCATCCCAGATACAGTCACCAAACCCAGATACAACTTTGGAGGACAAAAAGTGCTTGCTCACAGGAATCTGCTATAACTGTCTCCTGAGAGGCTCTACCAGTGCCTGACAAATAAAGAGGTAGATGCTTGCAGCCAACCATTGGACTGAACACAGTGTCCCCAGTGGCAGAGCTAGAGAAAGGAACCAAGGAGCTAAAGGGTTTACAGCCCCATAAGAGGAACAACAATATGAACTAACCAGTACCCCCAGAGCACCCGGGAACTAAACCACCAACCAAAGATCACACATGGAGGGACCCATGGCTCTAGCTGTATATGTAGCAGAGTATGACTTTGTCAGTCATCAATGGGTTGAGATGCCCTTGGTCCTGTGAATGTTCTATGCTCCAGTGTAGGGGAATGCCAGGACCGGGAAGCAGGAGTGGGTTGGTTTCTGAACAGGGGGAGGGGAAGGGGATAGTGGGCTATCAGAGGGAAACCCAAGATAAGGGATAACATTTGAAATGTAAATAAAGAAAATATTTAATAAAAAATCAAAGATAATTCAAGTTTGTATAATATATAATATATAATCCACTGAAAATAAAAAATTCTTCATATTTCAAGATTTTAGACAGTCAAAAATAAAGAACACAGAGATACAAGCAAAACAAATTAAAGTCTGAAATATTTTGAAGCTCCCACAGGGATTTCAAATTGTATATTGTTTGAATAGCTAATCTCATTTTTTATCCCAGAAATCAGCTCTATTTCTCTCCTTGTTGCAATCATGTGAGTTCTCTGAATATCTTCCAGAATCTGGTGTCCTTGCAGTAAAAATTTTCTTATTTTTTAGGACTATAATTTTCAAGACACTTGTTTAAATTTTATTTCATTAACTAAAGTACTTCCCAAATTTCTGAGTAATGACTATTAGTGTTTGTAGTGGCTATTCCTGGTTGTCAACTTGACTATATTTGAAATGAACTACAATCCAGAATTAGAAGACTTACCTGTGGCCCTAATTTGGAGACTAAGAGACACAAGTTTCTGACCTGAATCTTGGCATGGAGATCTTGAGGTATAGTGGCTATGAATCCCAGAAGATTAAGATAGGAAGATCTACGAGTTCAAGCAAGGTCATCTGAGATTAAAGGTGTGATGGCACACATCTTTAATATGGGCTACAGCTTTTGCTAGAAACTGATATAAGGACATTGGAAGAAGGAAGGCTCTCTCTGCTTCGCCTGGTTGCCTTGTGGGACTGAGCCACTGCTGGATCCTTGGACTTCCATTCACAGCTGCTGCTGACCTTTGTTGGGAGTTGGACTACAGACTGTAAGTCATCAATAAATTCTTTTACTACATAGAGACTACCATAAATTCTGTGACCCTAGAGAACCCTGACTAAGACAAATTGGTACCAGCATAGTGGGGTATTCCTGTGACAACCTGACCATGTTTCAGGGAGGACTGTGGAAGGACTTTGGAACTTTGAGCTAGAAGAGCCACTGATTGTTAAGAACTCTGTGAGATGTTCTGAAAGAGCTTGAAAGATCATGTTGAGAACAGTGCAGAAGATGGAGACCTGGCTTGTGAAATATCAGAGGGAAGATTAAAGACTCTTATCAGGGCCATGTTGTTTTGATTGTGAAAATTCTGTGGTTCTGGTTAGCTGGGGCTGAAGTATCAGCTGTGATTAACAAGATACCAGAACTACTAAAGTGAAAACTATATATTACTGGGTCTATTGATGCTAGTTAACTGGAGCTAAGAAATCAGCAGTGATTAAGAAGAGACCCGCACCACTGAGGTGACATCTTCTGGGAAGTGTTTTCTGAGAGCACAAAGAGGCTGTGTTCCAGAGATAGCCAAGGTTGTACCTTTTGCTACATCAAGACTTGGTAATATGTAAGAGTCACCCAGGTGGTACTGGTGTTGACAGCACAAAGGGGTCATGAAGAGCAGCTGAGGCTCAGCACAGTGTCAGTAGAGAGACAACTGTACTGACTCGTGCTTTGGGCACTTGAACAATTACATCTTCAAAGAAGGATCAAGTTACAGTTGTTTCTCTTTACTTCGCCAGAAGTTCTCTTGACCAGTTTTTGATGTCCATGAATATTTGAAGTATAAATATCAATTCATTTGTATTAAATTTAATCTATGGCTAAATAATTTCTTAGTCACAGAAGACAGTTTACAAAGATATACCTAATGACTTTAAATCATTACTTATGAAAGTTTACAAAACATTAGCCCAAGTTGTTCACAGATGGCAGTGTTTCCTATCACCAGTCTTACAAGCAGGGTATCCTCATTTACAGATACTTCAGCACAGATTTCAAGGCCATTTTATGACAATGAAGATAACATAAGTTATAACATTAATTCAAAGATATGTCAGTCAAAATAAAGTGTATTCAGTTAAGTGAGTAAAGACTGAGTTAATCAATTATGATATTAAGATTTAGTATTGAAAGACCCCCGTAGGAAGACTCCCGCTCAAGTCCGAGGAAAACGTGCACCCAAGGAAATACGAGAGACCATCTTGCTGCAAACACATGAGGCACTTTAATTCCGAGCTCCGGTCCAACACATGTCCCACGAAGGAGACAGAGGTGTTGACCACGAGGCCCAGGAGTTAGGGGCTTATATAGGGGATGGGTCTTGGGGAACAAAGGAATTGGTGTGGGTATACAGGATTGGCCAATTCAAAAATCAACTATAGTACGTGCAGATCAGAGCATAGGGGAATTCCTAAGAGTGGTGCTATTCTGAGTGGCCTGCTAGTTATGTCTAACAGCTTGTTTTTTGTTCAGGCCTTTTCTAGATATGTCCTTGACCTGACCTACTATGGCTCTTTCAAACTTGTAAGTTAGCTAGCACAGGCCTCAATTTTGATTTTTCCCTTTCAGTATGTACCTGACCATATTTCAGTTGACCAGTAAAGCATATACTTAAGAGTTTATAAATAAGTCCAGGCAGTGGTGGTGCATGCTTTTTATCCCAGTACTTGGGAGGTAGAGGGATGTGGATTTCTGAGTTCAAGGCCAGCCTGGTCTACTGAGTGAGTTCCAGGACAGCCAAGGTTAGACAGAGAAACTCTGTCTCAAAAAAAAAAAAAAAAAAAAAAACAAAAAAACAAGAAAAAACAACAAGCAAACAAACAAACAAAACAATAAAAAAGTTTATAAATAGCTACATATAAGGAAAATATAAAGTAATATTCTAAGTGCCTTATATTCATAATTGGTTTACCTCTCTTTGTTTTACAGAGTAAATAGTAAGAGGAGGAAGAAAAATGTACAAAAAGTAACAAATATATCTGATGGTAACAAAAATTCCAAGGTCTCATACAAAACTCTATTGGGTAATATAAACATGCAAGGAGTATTCTCAGACTGCCATAAATATTAATACAGATGCAAAAAAGGAAAGAGGTTGAATTTAATCATCTCCCATTGAAATAAAGATAAGGGATATTTTTAATTATGGTTGAGGTAATAAAAATTTGGTGTCCATTAAGGGATAGGTTCCACAGTGCGATACAGACCCCTGTGTTTGCTAATTGGCATTGTGCAAAATGCTTTTCTCCCTCCCTCCCTCTCTCCCTCCCCCTCTCCCCTCTCTCCCTCGCTCCCCCTCCTCCTTCTCTGTTTCTCTGTATGTGTGTATGTGTGTATGTTTTTGTGTGTATGCAAGTGTTTGTTTGTTTCCTAGGGATCAAACAACTCAGGCCTTATGTTTACACTAAAGCACTTTCCATGATTGAGCCATTCATTCAATATGGTTTTTGTTTTCTTGATGATATGATTGGGATTCTAAAAATGAAGTCTATATCGTCAAGACAGGTATATTAAAGCTGTGGTATTTGCCAAATGCCTTTTGTCTTTCAAGGAGGCAAAGAAAAAATCAATGCTGAGGGATTTTCTAAAGGAAATGTCTGAAAAAAAAAGGAGGGAAATGACTAAAGAAAGTCAGAAAAATTATTCTGAAGTGTTTCTCCAAGCTAAGAAAAGAATGTTGTTTTGGTTAAAAACAATTGAAAAGAAATGTATTTTCAAGCTTTCCTCAGTCATTAAGCAATATACAGAAAAGTCTGTATCTAAATTTTTTTGAATTTCTAAGTCCATCAAAGAACTTAGAGTGATTTCAACAATTCATATTCATGATATGAAAAACTAATTTGACAGACAGGATGTTTTGAGTAGCTTTTTATTACAAAAATGGCCTTCACGAAAGAAAAGAATACAAAAAGAGAGAGAAACTAAAGAAAGTATTGTGAGAAATATGTTTAAAACCTATTTTGAGAAATGCCATTTAGTTGCCATTATTTCTGATGCTTGAAAGTATATTTCTAAAAGGATTTAACTATGTTTAATGTTCATAATGAATTCTAACTTTTCATCCACACAGCTACTCTGATTATCAAATACTTGTTACATATAGTCTGAGTTGTTAAGAACTGGTGCCACTGGCTGAGCTCTCAGGCTCATGACTTGGATGCCAATCATCATGACACAACGATTCCTATGCTGTACTGTGAATCTTTGATTAAAGAATTTCACAAGGTAGGAAAGTTCTCCCAAGCTTCCCTCTCACCTCTCTTTCTCTCTCTGTCTCTGTCTCTCTGTTTCTCTGTCTCTGTCTCTGTCTCTCTCTCTCTCTCCCTTATAGAACATATTTAGATGCTATTTGTATATGCATGGTGCTAGACAACAAGCAAAACAAACCAAAATAAAACTAGCAACAGACTAAGTCTAATCCTTACTTCAGGAATTAGTTACAGTGCTATTAGAATATTTAAAATTGATTGGTAACAGGATAAAAGAAATGACAAGAGGGGCATTTCCACAAGGCACATTCTCATTATCATATCAAATGCTTAAAATATGAAGGCAGCATAATATGGTGAAGAGTCAGTCTCCAAGGCAATGTGCTCCCATCTGCCTGGGGAAAGTCCCATTAGTTCCTTGTTCTATCACCCAGGGCATGACATAAAGCTTTTTCCTGGATTGTCATTTAAAAGATTAGTACAAGGGTTTAAGAAAGTCTTGACCAAATGGACAGCCCAGACTGAATGAAAACTAACACAATAAATGTTTATATAATAAATATATAGTGAGATTGATTCACAAAATTTTCTAAATTATTTTGGGTCTCTTCTACTGAACTGGAAAACTTACTTTCACAGTTAATAAAAACCAGTCTTTAGAGGCATATACAAACTTTTTGATGGTAAAAAAGTATTTTATATGTTATTACAAGATCATTTATTCATTTGTGAATGTGTCAGTTAATTTCCTACAGATGTGCAAACGTTCCTATCCTTCCAACAATATGCTTGGCTCCTTTTTATAATGCATCTGTTAAGAAAAAAGCCAGTTCACATCTTTGAAGAAAGTCAGGGAGCCAGGCCAAGACAATTGGTAGACCTGGGACACTTTAGAAAAGAAGAAAATTCAGGAAGGTTTATTGAGAGATATTAGAAATATAGTATTTACCATTAGAACACTTAAAAAATGGGATGCAAGGGCTTTAACAGATCTGTCAGATTTCATTCATATAACTTAAAAATTAAGCATAAGGAAGAGAAACTAAAATTTGCTAAGTTTTATTTGATAAATATGACAGATCTGTATTACATTTCATTTCTGAGAAGTGACATTTTATAGTGCTGTACTGAAAATATCAACTTAAAATTGAACTTAATTGATTGTTCATTCATAATTCAGAAGACCAGTTCCAGTGAAATCCATAAACTTTACAAACAGTCAAAAAGAGGCTAAAATGTCATTACTGTGCCTTTTTCACAGAAAACTCAATAGTAATGCTATTATAATGATCATGCTTTTTATGAGATCATTAGCATATTATAAAATCTAGTTATTCACTGTAATAAAAACATTGCTGTTGATTCATTATACCTGATACTGTAAGTATGTATATTTATGCTTTTAATGTATGAACCATGAATGTGAGTCCAATAAAATATTATAGTATCATCAATTACATTTATATAATTACTTCTCTTTTATGCTTGCATATATCTATGTGTATATACATGAACATGCATATTTATGCATATATTTATGTATATATAAGTAAGAGACCAGCTTGTACATCCTTCCTAAAAAGTTGTTTACCTTTTGATTTTTTTGTAATACAAGGTATTTTTCTGCTATGGAGCTCATGAAGTAAGCTATAAGCTGCTCTGTCTAAGCAGGGAATTCTAGATTTTTACTTGTTATGCCCTGGTGCTAGAATAAGAGAATGTGCTACAATTTCCAGATATTTTAAACAGCTTCTGTGCAATGACCTCAGGCACTCATGTTTTGGAGACAAACACTTAACTGACTGACATAATGCCATGAGGTGGAGGAATGCTAAGGGTGGGAGACATAGTCATTCCCAGGGCATACCAATTGCTTATCAAATAAGAAATGGTCAGGCTGGCAGTGGTGGCACGCACCTTTTATCCCAGTACCTGGGAGGCAGAGGCAGGTAGAATTTTTGAGTTCGAGGCCAGCCTGGTCAACAGAGTGAGTTCCAGGACAGCCAGGACTACACAGAGAAACCCTGTCTTGAAAAAAAAAAAGAGAGAGATGGTCATCCCTGAAAACATAATCAGACAAATAAGATCATACAGATTGGTAGATTATAGTAATGTATTCATGAATATACAAACATGTACACATGCACGCACACACACATATGATACACACACATGTATATATGTATATAACATCAATTCACATTTAAAATGCTATAAATTTTAAAGAAAACCATGAGGGACACATGGAAGATTGAGAAGTAGAAAAGAAAAGTTGGAAAATGGTATCATTACATTCTCAAAAATATAAGGAAATAACTAAAATACAGCAAAATAGTAAATCATAAATAAAAACAAACCAAAAATCACCTCTTTTATTTGCTTGACAAGATAAAATTAAGGATGTTTATGTATATTGTTATTACACGGCATTGAGGCTACTGATAATTCTTGTGGCACAATGTGTGGCAGTGCAAGTCTGAAACTGTGAGGCCAGATTCCATTATATGGTTCCTTTCAGGCTAATCAAAGCTACACAACTTAATTAATTAATTAATTAATAGACTCAATGCTTACCATAAAACATTAATTCTGACATATTTTGTCGGATTAAATTAAATTATGCCATTTTAGGGAGTCTAGCAGGTTATTTACTTTAGAACTCAAATTTAATAAATTTAATATTCAATACATGCAATTACATGTGTCCTGCCTTACTATTTAAAACATGTTCACCTGAAAGAATATATCACAATGATTCAGAAATAACTGAACAAGCCAGCACAGAGTCCAATATACTAAAATACACATGCTGCTGCTTGAGAAACATTGAATTACAGGAGCACAGGACAATGGTCTAAGAAAGTATTCAAGACCAGCTTGTAGCTTTTAATATGTTCTTTAATTTTGTGGAATCAGAGAAGTTAGATTATATGTTCAAGAAATATAAGTGGCAGGGCTAGAAATGATAATGCTGATAGTTCTAAATATCATCTTTACTGACTATATAACAAATACAGTATTAACTGCCCCGCTCCCCTTCTAGGGCAGATATGAGTTTTAGAATAATACAACATAGGGCTGGGCAGATGGTTCAATAGTTAAAAGTACAGACTGGTCTTCCAGCATACCCAGTTCAGCTACCAGCACCCACATGACAATTCACAGCTGCCTGTTACTCCAAGATCTGATACAATTGCACAAACATGCATGCAGGCCAAACAGCAATGCACATGAATAAAAATAAATTTTTTAAAAATAAATCAATAGATATATAGATAGATGATAGATTAAATAATCCATTACTGAGAAGATGGATATGTGAATAAGAGTCCTTAAGTACAACGAAAGGCCCTGGGTTCTGAGCAGTTAGTAAAGATCCAGGGTCTGTGTATTCCTTTAACTTCAGTAGTATGTGGAGGACAATGTTGAAGACAGAGATGGGAGGACAATGAGGAAGACTGGGACTTGTGGACCAGTCTCTACAGCCAAAATGTCAGAGCTCCAGGGTCAGTGACATTCTATCTTAAAAACAGGGCTAAGTGTGACAGAGGAGGATAGCAGACACCCTCTTTTCTCTTCAAATTAAAGTGTTGGGCTAAACAACTGCACATACAAGAATACCATATGCACATACATTGAAAATGCACACATACACATTTTTAGAAATGCAGAATATGTCAAAATTGAAGTACGGTGGTACTGACATGTGTCATTTGAAGTTGTCTAAATATCAAGGTAAATGTAAGGCAGTATTATTTGAAACCTGATATTTTGTCTTGTAAAAAAAATTCTAAAGTGCTAGTTCAGTCATTTATAGAAAGTACTGTCTGAGTTGTGCAACATCTAACCCTGAGCTTCTTTATCTTTTATAAAAGACAGTAATCACTATTTTTCCATTACTAAATAGCTATACGTGGGGGATGGAGAACAGAATATGGCTAATGTGATGGGAAACATTAAAATTCTGTGACTGTGACAGCAATGGTAACTCCCGTCATTAACTATTCTGCTGGGCTGTGGGCACTTACTTGACTACTGTGATTGGTGGTGTCATCTTTGGCAAGTACACTGGGCTTTATATAGCAAATGCAGGCGTGCAAGTGTTGGGAAGCAGAACAGAAAAAAAAATTCCTCCCTTGGCTTGGTGTCAGTGCCTTCTGTAAGTTTCTGCCTCAGCTTCCCTTGAAGTGTAGACTATAACAAGTAAGCCATATAAGCCCTTTCCCCCAAAATTGTTTTCTCTCAGTGTTTCACTAGAGCACCTGAAAATAAATACTATAAAAATCGTAACATACTCAAATAACCTATTTTGTTTATATTTTTTTTATGTCCGCTTAAAGAAATGTGGTTTAATTTAAGCATTTTGAACGCATTTAACAGGATACCTTTAATTAATTTAGGCATTTCTTATTCACTTTGAATTTAGCTCAACTTTCTAAGCCAGTCAGATGTATTTTAAATATAGCAAACAAAGATTAAGGTTGCTTGGAGACCCTGTGACCTTTAAAATCTAACAATAAATACTAAGATTAAAAAATTTCCTGACTGGTATAAACACAGGAGCATTGAGAAAGGTCAAGTAAGACAAACATTACTGCCATGGTTATACATATACACACATAAAAACATAAATTCTTACTGGATCATTGAAAATACCTTCTGTTCTCAGTACCATGGCAAGGGCATTGACATTTGTTTTCTCATTACACTTTCACATTCTCTTACTTAATAAGAGGAAATTATAGCCTTAAAATTTAAATGAATTTCCTTCTGTAACATATTCACTAAATTGTTAAGCTGAGATTTAGGGTCTGGCGTGCCTTACCATAAGAAGCAATGCCTTTTACATCAAACAGGCTGCCTTTAGCACATTCTTCTGACAATACGTTTCTGCATAAATTGTTAACATTCTAAAACCACCACTTCTGTGGGCCTGGCCCCAGTGAGCTTTCCTTCTCTGCATATTGTTTTCAGAGACTTTTAAAAGTGAGATCCACATGGAAAAGCAAAACTAAAAAGGAAACTATTATTTTTCATTTTATTGATTTAAAGTTCATTACAAATTCAAGCTATTTCCCCTGTAGCTTTTCCTGTTCTCGTACAGCTTCCAAGTCATTATTGACCTTTGGAATACTTGGAAAGTTTGCCATACTTTTTGTCTGACTTCACACTTTGGTGCATCATTGTGTTTCCTTTCTTACCTAGAACTGCTCTGCTAATTTGAGGCAAACGTTTTCATCCTCACTTGGGCTCTTTGGCTTGTTAACCTTCTGGAGTTCTGTGGCATGTATCCTGAGTATCGTGTACTTTTTTCCCCCTAATATCCACTTATTAGTGAATACATATCATGCATATTTCATGTCCTGTTGGGTCTGTGTTACCTCACTCAGGATGGTATTTTCTGATTCCACCATTTGCCTGCAAAACTCAGGATGCCCTCATTCTTATGCCTAGAACAAGCTGTAACCTCGAAAAAAGTGGAACAAGGTAGTTTAAATAAAGATGACACCCATAGTCTCATAGAAACTGGTGTTATTTCAAAGGATGTGGACATGTTGCCTTGTTAGAGTAGGTGTGGACTTCTTAGAAGTATGTTATTGTCAGTGGACTTAGAGGTTTCAGAAATTCAACCTAGGCCCAATTAGCTCAGTGCAGATGTAGAAATTTTGGTTTCTCCAGCACCATGCCTACTTATCTGCCACCATTGTTGTCTTCATGATCCTAAGGGACTAAATTCTTAACTATAAGCCAGACACCATTACTTTTTTTCTTTGAGACAGTTTCTATGGTAATGATGTCTCTTTACAACAAATACAATACAACAAATTTACAACAAATACATTAATACAAGTAACCTTTGTGCTTGATAACTTCAATTATATATTTGTAAAGTAAGAAAATAAAAATTGGAAGTCAAGGATGCCAAAGTGCCTTGTGAGTTAAAATTCTAATTTGTATGCTCTAATTTTATGTATAACATTTATTTTAGATAATGTTTTTAGACCCAAAGAATGGTAAATAAACCAGAAGTTTATATGTAAACCAGCAATAATTAAAATAAAAACAATGGTCCTCTCTCCTTAAGAAATTATGTTGTAATCCAAACTTAAGTAGACTATTTTTATTTAATTGAAGTTTTACTAGTAACAATAATGCCTACCAAAGTGTGTGTTCAAAGTCAGTTGTCAATCAACTAATTCACTGTTCAAGTTAGACAATTGTTTAACAAACAATTCATTTTTACATAAACTCATATTTTAAAAGATTTATTTATTTACTTAACGCATATGAATACACCATCATTGCTTTCTTCAGACACAGCAGATGCCAGACCTCATTACAAATGGTTGTGAGGCATCATGTGGGTGCTGGAAATTGAACCCAGGACCTCTGGAAGAGCAGTCGGTGCTCTTAACCACTGAGCCATCTCTCCAGCTCACAAAGTCTCATTTTTATTAGTTTTTAAAAATTTAATTTGTTAAGATATTAGAATCTCTCTTCAATTAACTTTGCATAACATTCTATTTTCCACCCAATTTCTCTTTGCATGTTAACTGCAAATCTTTGGGAAGATTTACCTATGATCACACTGAATAAATAGTTATCCTTGCTTTAATTTACAAGTTGAGTATATATCATACTTCCAGTTGTTTTCTTTCTGTGTCTTAAAACAGAAATGCATTTTTCCTCTTTCTTAGTTGTAAATATGGGTATTCCTTTCAGAAATCTAGTAACTCACATCTTACTAGTTTTACAATTTTTAATTCCTAAGACATATATTATATATTAAATATGGAAAAATTCCTAGGCATATTTCTTAAAAACCTCTCTTTAGCCAAGCTATACAACAAAGCACCTTTGATTGTAAATAACTAAGTTTTTCTATCACCTCTCTGAAGATTGTGAAATTCGGTATAAATGAATGGTATCTTGTGCCAGTTTGCTGTATCCCCAGATTGTAGAATGCAAAAGAAGTTAGTAAAAATTCTTTCTGATAGGCCTAATACCAACAGTATTGGCTCATAAAAAGACTCCTATCCTATTAATAAGGGGAATCCATAATGTCCTTTTTATATCTGAATGGTCTGAGTAAAGCCTGGTACCATATTAGAAACACTTTGCCTTTAGGAATATATCATTAAACACTAAAACCACAGCAACTTCCTTTTACTCTTATATGATTTCATTGAAATACTGGACTTGAAGTTACCATCATATTGAATAAGAATTTATATATAATATGTCTAATATATATTCATTTTACTCCCAAATTGGGGGTTTAAATTTCTCTGGCATCAGTGAATATCATTCACTTATTCATTACAATATTAAGAAGAATAGTATTTTATTTCTTCTCTTTTATTTTTTCAGGCTAGTGGTAAGTAAGTATTGTCAACTCAACTTGATATTCAAAAATATATCTAGAGCTGCATATGTAAAAGAGGATGACCTTATCTGGCATCAATAGGACAGGAGGACCTTGGTCCTTTGAAGGCTCTATGCCCCAGTGTATGCTAGGGCTATGAGGTGTGAGTGGATTGGTGCATGAGGGAGCACTATCATAGAAACAGAGGAAGGAGAGTTGGGAAAGGAGTTAGTGGAGGGGAAACCAGGAAAGGGGATAACATTTGAAATGCACATAAATAAAATATCCAATTAAAAAATAAAACCAAAAACTAGAACTTAAAAATCATGTTTTGTGAGAAAATTTCATCCAAGTGTACAATCATTAAAAATAAAATATAAGTTACAATAAAGCCTCAAAAATATATCTAGAGATTCTATTGGTGATCATATCTATGTACTTAATAAAAATAAAAAGTCCCAGTCCTTGTACATTTTTCCCAAGTTAGTTGATTAGTCTCTTAATGTGTCTCTTTATTCTCATTCTCTGAACTTGTACCTAACTGTAACATGAATGAAACTGAATTATAAATAAATTTTTAATATCTATATAGACTAAAGCAAATATAAATATAAGTTTGAATAAGCAAAATGACAATATTTCTGATCATAAAATATAGCAAAAATATTGAGTAAAATAAAATGGAATAAAGTTTTTCTATGTTGCACTTTCTAAAAATTCTGTTACATTGTTGAAAAATGCTTCAGTTTTGATGTAAGTAAATCACAAAGTAAAAATAAGAAAGAAGAAGTTGCCAGACATGGTTGCGAAAGAAAGCAAACAAACTTAAAGGCTAGCACCTTCCCTGATGCCTGGAGGACAATCAGGCAGCAGAGAATTTGGAAGCATCTGAGATGTCTCCTCTTTCTTCAAACCATTGTGGCATATCCAAAAGTTACAGAATGTAGGTTTGATAGCATGATATCAGCCATAGTGGGATAGATTGACCACAGAAACTGGAAAGGGCTGCAACTCATTTCTATATCCCTACAAACTCCAATTGTAAGTTACTAGCCATATATATCTACCAATATACCTAGACTAATTGTGTGGAGAAAAATCTTCGAGGTTAAATATAATAGTATAAGACAATTACAAAGATTTTGTATACTATTGCTAATATTGCCATAGCAACTTGCTGTGTACTGGGTAACAAGAATTCACTTCACTAAGTTCAGGAGGCTGGAAATCTAAGATTTAGGACAGGCAGTGTCTACTGAATGCCTATAGGCAGTAGCTTTGTATTGTTTCCTATTATGAAAAGGAAATTCTCTTTGGTTTGTTTTTATGGTATCCTTATTGATGAAGGCTCTGACCTCTTGGTATCACTCTTTTTTTTTTTTAATTTTTCTTTTGGTTATTTAACAAGGGTATTTATACTAGTAGTGTGAAGCTAATTCAACCATAGGTTACTTGAACTAAATAATAATATACTACAGAAATGTTTATAAAATTATTCTGATAAGTTATACAAAATTGAAATATGATTGTTGAAATTTTATACAGGACAATTAAATAGGGATTTTCTTTTTCATTATTTTATTTATTTAAAGTTGTCCATCTTTCCAGTCCTCCTCCACGAACCCCCACCCTACGGCCCCTCTCCTTTGCCTATAAGAGGTTACTTCCCCATGCAGCTATCCACTCCTAACTCATCCCTCTAGCATCTAGCATGTCAAGTCTCCACAGAACTAAGTGAATCCCCTCCCACTGAGGCCAGACAAGGCAGTCCTCTGCTACAACATAGCAATGGCTATGGACCAACCCATGTATGCTGTTTGGTTAGTGGCTTAGTCTCTCAGAGCTTTGAGAGGTCTGGTTAGTTTGATATTGTTTTTCTTCCTATGAGGTTTTAATCCTTTAGTTCATCTCCTATCTCTTCCATAGGGGCTCCCTACCTCAGTACAATGGTTGGGTGTAAGAATCTACATCTGTCTCAGTCAGCTGCTGCTAGAGCCTCTCTGAGGACAGCCATGCCAGTCTCCTGTCAGAAAAGCACAGCATGGCATCAGCAGTAGTGTTGGGGTTTGGTGCTCATGAGATGGATCACAAGGTGGGTCAGTCACTGCATGGCTGTTTCTTCAGTCTCTGCTCCATTTTTTCCCCTACATTTCCTTTATTTAGACAGGAAGAATTCTGGGTCAAAAATTTTGTGATGGATTGGTGGCCCTACCCTTCAATGCAGGGCCACCTCTATCTACTAGAGGTGGTCTCCTCATGCTCTATCTCCCTACCCTTGGGCATTTCAGTTAAGATCATCCCCATTGGGTCCTGCATGCCACTCACCTTGCTGGGGTCTGGGACTTTCTAGAGGTTCCCTCCGTCACCACCATATATGGCTGCATATTTCTATTCATTCTCCTGGCTCTCTGGGTATCTCTTTTGTCTCCTACATACATCATCCTGGACCTCTATTATCTTCCCCCTCTGCCTCCCCTCCCCTCTGCTACTCGGGTCTCTCACTCCCTCTGTCTCTTGTGATTATTTTGCTCTCCCCTATTAATTGGAATTGAAGCATTCACACTTGGGCCTTGCTCTTTACTAACCTTCTTACAGGTTATGAGCTGTATCATGGGTATTCTGAAAATACCCAATTGGTATTTGGCTAATACCCAATTATCAGTGAATATATATGATATATGTCCTTTTGGGTCTGTGTTATGTCACTCGGGATGATATTTTCTAGTTCCACCCATTTGCCTGCAAGATTCATGACATCCTCCTTTTTAATAGCTGAATAGTATTCCATTGTATAAATAAACCACATTTTTGGTATCTACTCATCAACTTAGTGATATCTGGGTTTTTACCAGCTTCTGGCTATTACAAATAAGGTTGTTTGTACATATGGAACATGTGTCCTTGAGATAAGGTGGAATATCTTTTGGGTATATGCCCAGTAGTAATATAACTGGGTCTTCAGGTAGAACTATTTCCAATTTTCTGATGAACCACCAGATTGATTTCAAGAGTGGTTAAACCAGTTTACAATCCCACCAGTAATGGAGTAGTATTCACTTTTCTCTACATCATAGACAGTATGTGCTCTTACGTGAGTTTTTTATCTAAGCCTCTCTTATTGGTGGATGGTGGAATCTCAGGATTGTTTTGATTTGCATTTCCCTAATGACTAAGGATGTTAAACATTTCTTTAAATGCTTCTTGGTCATTCAAGATTTCTCAGTTGAGAATTCTCTGTTTAGCTCTGTGGATGGATTTTTAATTGGTTTATTTGGTTTTCTGGATTCTAACTTCTAGATTAATTTGTGTACTTTGGATATTAGCCCTCTATCAGATGTAGAATTGCAGAGATCTTTTCCCAATCAGTTGGCTATTTTGTTCCATTGACAGTGTCCTCAGCCTTACGGAAGCTTTTCATTTTCTTGAGGTCCCATTTCTCAATTGTTGCTATTAGAGCATGAGCTATTGGAAATCACCCTCCTCCACTAGGCCCCCCTACACCAGGCCAATGTGTTTGAGGTGCTTTCCCATTTTCTCTTCCGTTAAAAGTCAATGTATCTGGTTTTATGTGGAGGTCCTTGATCCACTTGGACTTGAGTTTGTGTGAGTTAGCAAATATGGATGTGTTTTCATTCTTCTATTTGAAGACCACCAAATAGATCAACACCACTTATTGAAGATGTTTTCTCTTTTTCCACTGTATAGTTTCAACATCATTTTCAAAAAGTGTCCATAGGTGTATGGGTTTATTTCTGGGTCTTTGATCCTATTCCATTGATTGACCTGTCTGTCTCTGAACAAATATCATGTGGGTTGTTTTGTTTTGTTTTTTTTAATCACTATTGCTTTGTAGTACAGCATGAGGTCATGGATGGAAATTCTTGCACAAGTTCTTTTATTTTTGAGAATTATGTTTTGTTATCCTGGATTTTTTGTTATTCCATTTGAAAGTGAGAACTTCTCTTTCCATCTCTGTGAAGAAGTGAGTTGGAATTTTAATGAGATTTGCATTGACTCTTCAGATTGCTTTTCATAAGGTGTTCTTATTTACTATGTTAATGCTACCAATCCGTGAGTATGTGAGATCTTTCCATCTTCTGAGATCTCCTTTGATTTATTTCTTCAGGGATTTCAGCCCATTTATCCATTGTATAAAGGAAGGTTATTGATTTGTTTGAGTTAATTTTATATCCAGCCACTTTGCTGAAGTTGTTCATCAGCTCTAGGACTTCTCTGATAGGATTTTTTAAAATATATCAAATCATCTGCAAGTAGTATCACCTTGACTTCTCCCTTTCCAATGTGTATTCCTTTATCTCCTTTTGTTTCCTTATTGTTCTAGCTAGAACATTGAGTACTATCATGAATAAAATGGAAGAGAGTGGGCATCCTTGTCACCAATTTTACTAGGATTGTTTCAAGTAACTCTCCATTTAATTTGCTATTGGCTTTTGATTTGCTATATATTGCTTTTATTATGTTTAGGTATGTGCTTTGAATTCCTGATCTTTCCAAGACTTTTAACATGAAGGGATGCTATATTTCTTTCAAAGGCTTTTTCAACATCTAATGAGATTATTATGTTGTTATTTTTGAACTTGTTTATAAAGTGGATTACATTGACGGTTTCCTATATATTGAACCATCTCTGTATTCCTTGGATAACGATTACTTTATCCTGTTGAAGGATCATTTTGATGTGTTCTTGGTTCCAGTATGTGATAATTTTATTGAGTATTTATGAAATGATATTGACAAGGAAATTGTTTTGAAGTTCACTTTCTTTGTTAGATCTTTGTGTGGATTAGGTATCTGAGTAACTGTGACTTCATTAGGTAGTGTTCTTTCTGTTTCTATTTTGTGGGATAGTTTGAGAAGTATTGGTATTAGATTGTCTTTGAGGTTTCCATAGAATCTGTACTAAAACCAAATGGCCCTGCATTGTTGTTGTTGTTGTTGTTGTAAGACTTTTAAAAACTATTCCTATTTCCTTAGGACTTATGGGAATGTTTAGATTATTTACATGATTTTTATTTAACTTTGGTATATTGTATCTTTCTAGAAAATTATTCTTTTCATTTAGACTTTCCAGTTTTGTTTGATGTAGGATTTTGTAGTAAGATATGATAATATTTTGAATTTCCCCAGTTTCTGTAATTTTAGGTGTGTTTTCATTTCTGATTTTGTAAATTTGGATACTGTCTCTGTGCCTTTTAGTTAGTTTGACTAAGAGTTTATCTGTCTTGTTGATTTTCTCAAAGAATCAACTCTTTTGGTTTTTTTGTGTACGTTCACTGTGAATTTGAAATTATAAGAGTTGATCAATAAATATTAGATCCACTGTGTCAAAGTGAAATGAAACAGAAAAGGGACTTGTAAAGAAGGAAAGAGAATTGGCAAGAACAATAGGAAGACAAGGTCAAGTGTGAGAGTAGCCTTAACAGAACATACAGTAGTATGTACTACTCAAAAAACAAGTTTAATAAAAAACAAAACCTCAAAACATTCTTAAATTATTAAAACAATATAATTAAGTTAAAATGATATTATATTACTCTTAGTACTTACCCTAATAGTAACAATAGGTAAAAATTGGTATGTAATAGATTTAGTCTGTAATTACAGTAATGTTCAGTTAGATATTGTATCACTATAATAAATAGGGCCTCCTCTCATAAGATATTTAACCAGCATAGTATGAAGTGATCAGCAGATTTTACAAAACAAAATCAGAAAAGTAGACAATATTTTAGTCATAAATAATTAATCAGATTTTTCTTTCTGCAAATTTATGGCATAAATCTAATTTAGAGTTTATAAAGAAATAGATTTTAATGGTCATTATATTTATAGATAAACTATGTGGCAAATGTTAAATAACTAAGAAAAAATTAAAAGTTATTTGAAAATCATACTTTATGGTGGCTTCATTGTAAATAAATAAAATATATCTTTGATTTTACTTTGAAGATATTTACATCATGATTAAAAACTTGCAGCCAAAGAAAACTACAGTAGCCTGTGCTTTTCTAATAAACCTGTCAAAGATTGATCAGGAAGTTAAAGGTCTTGTACAACCATAAAAATTATAAAAGTACATATGATTATATAAGGAGCTTAATATTTATTTTTAATGAATAAAATATTCCATATAATTTTTGCATACACACATGCATACAATTAATTTTATAAATAAGTATATAATTTATAAATACTTATAAATTTATATACTTATAAAGTATATAAATACATTATATACTTTATAAATAAGTATATAATGATTTTGAATATTTTCAAAAACAAATTATAAACAAGGAAAATTAAATTTCATCTGGCATTCATGTAATTTCTCATTTGAACAAATATACACTGTCTCTGTCTCTTTTTTCTACTTTCTCCTTTCTCTTTTACTTGAGACCTCATGTACTCAACTCATTTTACTTTTCCCTTTTCCTCATACAAACACTCAGGAACTTCAGGCACAGGGCACAGAGACTTTTAAGCTGAAAGTGACTTGAACAGGTCCTCCATGTAAACTCTCTTTCATTGTACCAGAGTGTGCCTTGAAAACTTCTAAAGATGGGAATCAAATAAGAGTTCCACCCAGCTTTCACACTGTAAATCATATCAATGACCATCATGGAACAATTTCCAAAAACATTCAGTAGTGGCAGGCAAACTATGGTGGTATTCAAGGACTTCCTAACTGGACCTAAGCTCCACTCAAGGAGAGGGAAGTCATGCCTCGTCCTGGAAATCTACCCAACTACACAGGGCTAATGTAGCTGCTGATCTTGGAGGAGAATCTCCCACTAAGTCAGCATAACTCCTAACTACATTTTAATGTTTTATCTATACACAAAAATAGGTATAGTCCTCATCCTTCTTCAAGGAAATTCTCTATAAAACAGATAGAGACAATTACAGAAAGACAAAACCAATCAAAATAGTGAGTTGTTGTGCCAGTATGATCTGCTACTTCAAAAATATAGCTCCTCCACTTAAGGCTCAGGCATAACCTTGGATTCATGACAGGATTGCAAGAGCCAGAGGAAGAGGAAGCTGTGAGATTTTGTTTGCTAGGAATGTTAGTAGTCTTAGAGACATAAATTCTCACCACAATGACTGCCTAAATGCAAGCTTAACAAAGACGTAGACAATAATCTTTCTAATGCTAATAGGAAGTCAATTGGCAGAGGGAGCTCAGGATGCCTCAATCATGAACAAAGATCTACAGACAACTAAGGCATGCCTGGAGTGGGAGTAGTTTTCTGCATAGAAAAGCATAGCAATTGATTCTGTCTTGCCCAGTGGTCAGCTCTGAAAATATATGCATGTCAGTAACATTACAGAGGCTAAATGAGAGATCAAATTCTAGTATATGGAATTGTTTAGAGACAGGAAAGGAGTGGAAAATGATGCTGTTATATAATAACCTCAAAAGTAAAAATGAAATTTCTAACAAAAACCACACATATAAACAACCCTCACACACATATGCTGCAAGTGCGGATTTCAGTATATCAGTTGGTCTCTGGCTCCGAAGGCTCATTGTTCTGTTTCTGAACTTTAATATTCAGCAAATATCCCATTGAAATACTGTACTAAAATATCAATTTTTTTTGAATAATACGATAATTATTCTGAATGTCCTCTGAGCTTCATTCAAATCTAATATATTGAACATCCAAGCAAAAAGGAATAATCTATTAGATTATAAACACACAATAAATGCTGAAAAGTATTTTCACTATGGATTTTAGATTACAATTACATTACAATTACAAGTCAGTAGGCATTAAAAAACAATGTGATGCAATCTTACATAAAAAGGATAATGAAGTTCCTTAGCTTTGGGTAATAATCTACTTATTGATATCACATGATATTTGCCAAATCAGGAAAATTGTTTATAAATGCTTCCTTAAGGTATTGCTTTTTATTATTACATACAACCCTTCTTCACAAACTGAAAAGTTATTATCATAACTTAACTTAATTAAGCTAACTAGTGACTCAAAATCAAACTGGGCACGATAGGTGATGTGTTTATAAAAAGATAAAGAGAGAAAAAAATTGTTCTATGGAAGAAGGGGATGTCTCAACAGGCCCATACTAAGGCATGCCTTGGCCCTGAGGGAACAGCCACATGATGGTATAGTATACAATAAAGTTTATTCATGGCATGGGAAGGGGAGTTAAATAGGTAGTAGAGGCAGAGAAAGGCAAAGGGAGAGAGGAGAGAAGTAAAGGCAGGCCATGGCCACATAGAGAGAGGGTTGAGGAAGGGAATGAGAAGGGGAGAGGAAGAACAAGAGAGAAGCAAGAGAGCAAGAGAGAGCAAGAAAGCAAAAGAACAAGAGAGGAAGGAGGAGGACAAGCAGCCCCTTTTTATAGTAGGTCAGGCCTACCTGGCTGTTGCGAGGTATCTATGGTGAGGAACATACCTGGCTGTTGCCAGGTAACTGTGGGGTGGAGCTTAGACAGAATGCTAAAATTAGGTGCAATTCAATATTGGCATGACATGTGTTTATCCATGCTTTCTTATGTATAATTTTCACTATGTTGAACAAAGATTATATATCTACTGAATTCTTCATGCTATGCTCAGAAATGCTAGAATGTGCCCCAAGGAGCTTTTATGAACATTGAGTATTGAATAGGAAACATCACTTGCTTCAATAAAAAAGATATTTTCCTTTAAGGTTGCATGACTGACAAATGAATTTATTATACCACCAGAATAACCCACCAAATGTAATCTCTGTTTGGTTTCCTAACTCATTACCTATCTCTCTATATTTCAGCCTTAGTTATGAATACATTACTTTTCAAATCTGTTTTCATGACCAAGGTTTCTTAGTGCTTCCTCTTATGGAGATCTTTCATCCCTAACATTCTATAGGCCAGTATAACACCTAAATAGACCTTTTTTTAACCTCAACAGGTAGATGCCTAATGAACTATATCCTTGGTATTCATGTCCACTTTTATTTCCTCTCATATATATCTGGCTATGTAACTGGAATTTGATCAAATGATAGCAAACAAATGT
Organism: Hylomyscus alleni; assembly: GCA_019843855.1. Lineage (NCBI taxonomy): Eukaryota > Metazoa > Chordata > Mammalia > Rodentia > Muridae > Hylomyscus > Hylomyscus alleni. The sequence goes on along the minus strand of JADRCC010269024.1, from coordinate 10,768 downwards.
GAAACCAATATTCTTACAAATCCCATCAGACTTTCCTAAATACATGAACAACTGAATACTAGCCATCAAGTACAAAGTCTGACTTCTCTGAAATCACAATATTGGCATCCTAGGCACAAGTACAAGCCCCCCAAAAGATCCATGATGGGCATCAAGCAGCAAGCTTTTCCAACCACCAGTCAAGTGGTGGAAACTGTGTCAATCCAACCTGAAAACTGTGTTAAAGGCTCAGCTATCCCCTAGCTTAATTATTGCCTTCTGTTTCTGATATTGTATATATCGCTGACTCTTGCCTGCTTTTTGGACTTATTTCCTCTTATCAGCTTGCCTTGAGCAGCCTCAGTATAAGGGATTTGCCCTACTTACTGTATCCTTTTTTTTGATATTTGCTTGTTATTGCTTGGAGGCCTGCCTTTTTGTGAATCAGAAACAAAAGGGTGGAAGGATCTCGGGAAGAGGATATGTGGGAGGAAGTAGGAGGAATACAGGGAGAAGAACCTGTATTGGGGTATACTGTATGAAAGTAGAATCAATCAATTTTTAATAACCCTCCCACAACTTTATCTAGAAATCATTCAAGCAAAATAAACAAAGAAATAAAGAACAGCCAGTGGTATTTAATATTCTAAATTTAGAATAACGAAATTCTTTTGTTGTGTTAAACTTCTATGTAATATTATAAATGCAAGAAATTTTCTGCCTCAAAGTTATATGCAATCCTTTCAATACTCATTTTTCTAAGAATATGGACAGAAATTATACATATAGGAATCAATTGAGTTATGGTTCTTTTACACTGAACACCTTTAGTAAGTTGAGCTATAGATGATACTTCTGTAACAGGCACCCAGAATTATATAGTTCACAGGAAATGAGTGTTTCTGGTATCGAAAATATTTTAAAAAGAGGGCATGGAAGGTAATCAGACAAATAATTTTTCATAGGGAAAATTTCATTGCTTGTAGTTTTAATATTTAATCTCTAATAGAAGAAAAATGAAATATAACTAAAAAATCACTCATCTTTTAATTCTCAGTAGTTCAACTTTACTGTTTCTCAAACTCTCAAGATAGCTGTCATACTATAGAGTTTTTCTTTCTTGTATTTTATTTATATTAATCATCTAAAACAGTTCTTTTATCAAGTTTGACATAAAGATGAAAAATTTTCAAATAGGAATCAAACAAGTAGTATTCCTTAGAACATGAACAGAATTGAATAACTGGGAAGTTTTAAGGTACAACAAAGACTGAAGATGATGTCTTGTAATATAATAGGCTCAAGGTATCATGGTGATCAGAGAGTCTAGGACAATACCTGTAGAGATGTTCCAAAGAGGAACTTCTGTTATATAAAAAGCATTGTGAAACTGAAAAACATTTTAAAAGGCCAGATGATATATGACTATAAAATGGATAATAGGTCAATATTTTGTGGTCTTATTTCCTTGGGAATTAAATATAGATTATCAAAATAAACTACAATTTGCTTTATCACAATAAACTAAAATTTGCTGGATGATATTGAATGGAAAACAAAAATTACATTATTACTTTGTTTACAACAGTGAATAATGGGATTTCAAATACAAAAGTCTGATTTCAATAACCCTTGTAGTATTTGTTTTAAATTCAATAATAAATTATAACATTAATTTATTTGCTATGTAAAAGGCATCTAGATTACCATACTTTTAATCTCTTTGTAACCTTATTCTTTTGTCAAAAGGTTGCACTAAACTGGATCATAATCTTTTACCCTAACTCAATAGGGTCAGAATTAGAATTCAATTCTCAAAATTTAAACAGAGAGGTAGAACTATAACAGTAAATTGAATGTTAAAATGGTCTAAATATAAAAGTTGTAAGGTCAAAGACTTCATTTTTCCTTATTAAAAGTGTTCCTCTATCTGATTTAGCAGAATTAGAATGACCCTTCATTACAGAAATTAACTTATGAGAGTACAAACTAATTCAGTGAAGCTTATTAATCCCTCCTACAAAAGTTAAACCTGGCCGGGTAGTGGTGGCACATGCCTTTAATTGCAGCACTTGTGAGGCAGAGGTAGCCAGATTTCTGAGTTCGAGGCTAGCCTGGTCTACAGAGTAAGTTCCAGGACAGCCAGGACTACTCAGAGAAACCCTGTCTCGAAAAACAAACAGCAGCAACAACAACAACAACAACAAAACAACAAACAAAAAAACAAAAGTTAAACCTGAAAAGGAAAGAGAAAGAAACATGATTAATAACCTACTGAGTGTTAATATTTGAACTACAATCTTCTCTAACATAAACAGGAAGATCACTTAAGTATCTCCAATAAAAATAACCTTTAATTCACGTAATTGTTGTATGCTGTGATTATATACATCCACAAACAAGGAGTCAACCATTTACAATTTTTTAGTAGAATATGATTCAAATATTTCTGGGATCCTGTGATTCTGGGATCCTGTGAACCTGAGATCCTGGGTATGTCAAAGTTCCTGAGAGTTAAGCTGCCTCTGGGACCCTGAGATCCTGGTGTGACCAAGCTCCTGAGATCCTGAGATCCTGTGATCCTGTGATCCTGTGATCCTGTG
>JADRCC010269018.1:0-10553 GCA_019843855.1 Hylomyscus alleni | reverse complement strand
TTTTGAGACTACAAGTGGTCAATATTTTTGCTGCTAGAAGACTGAGAAAATGAATGGAAGGTCCAACTTTAAATTAACATTTAAGTCACACTTGGACACACTCAGAATTCATTTGCATGCCTATTTCTCTTCGAAATTGGTTCCAGCCATGTTGTTTTAGGATAGTCTAGTAGGATTTTATAATATCAAATATACTCAGAAAGATATGTAATATAACTTAGTGGGTATATCAATTATCCCACACTAAGATATATAAATAGTGAGAGGCCCTACATTTCAAAATGCATTCCTTATATCTCTCCAGTCATTTAAGAGTAGTTGACAATTGCAGACATTAAACTCCCTTGCAAGTTAGAGCAGCAACATAAAAATGCAAAGGAATCATTGTATAATATGAGATGTTTATATGCTTAATTATTAAATTTTAAAGAAACCGAACTCCAAACTTTATCATATTATTCTTTTTTGTACATGAGCTTTTTTTAAAAAAGATTTATTTACATATATGAGTACACTATAGTTGTCTTCAGACACACCAGAAGAGGGCATCAGATCCCATTTTAGATGGTTGTGAACCACCATGTGGTTGCTGGGAATTGAACTCAGGTCCTCTGGAAGAGCAGTCAGTGCTCTTAACTGCTTAGCCATCTCTCCAGCCCCAGGATATTTTTTTTTTAATTCGGAATGATTTAGTACTTACTGAATACTCACAGTCTAAAGGAATTCATAAGCTGAGTTATTGAATGTGAAATCTCTAATATGACCACTGTCTTTTGGAATATATGTGAGTATAAATCTATTCCAAAGTTCATTGAGTTTGGAAAACTTGGAAGTCTCTGTAACATAAGATTCAGTTATTTGAGAGAAGGAGACTATAATAGAAAAATCCCATGGCTTTAAGCTCATTAGGATGTCAGGATTTCATTTCATATAAGCCAGTGGTATGAAATCTAAACATAATACAAATTACTATGTTAGAAGATGCATTTTCATACTATACTGACTATAATAAATAAGGGAAAATATGCTCATATTTTCTCAGTGCATATGTATATACAGCATTAAGCTACCCATTTCAGAAGTTGAAGAAATGTAAAGAGCTGTTGTTAGTCAATGCAGACCACCAATGACTCTGTTTCACATGTCTTTTCTTAAGAAAAAAAAAGAGATTCATTTTGTTCTAATTACATGTATGTATTTATGTATATATGCACACATATATGTATGTATGTATGTATGCATGCATGCATGTGTTTGTCTCCTTACCTCCCCCCGCTGTGTGTGTGTGTGTGTGTGTGTGTATGTGTGTGTCTGGCTCTCTTTCTCTCTCTCTCTCTCTCTCTCTCTCTCTCTCTCTCTCTCTCTCTCTCTCTCTCTGTGTGTGTGTGTGTGTGTGTGTGTGTGTATACCCAAGTGCAGATGCTTATGAAAGTTTGTAATGCTATATCTCCCTGGAACCTGAGTTACAGGTAGTTGTGAGTAACTCAATTTGGAAAGACTCAATTTGGAGATGGATGTTGGGAACTGAATTTTGGTCCTCTGTTCAAGGATGCTTTTAACTTTTGAGCTGCATCTTCAACTCCTATGTTTTCTTTCTTATTTCAAAATTCAAGATGAAGTTATTTGCTTCTTCAAAAACTGCTGTTTCCATAGAAGAATAAAAATTCCAAAAGAGTTTGTAAAGGTGGGAATTTATATTAACGCTACAGCTTAGATATGCAACACAACCCAATACCAAAATATACTTCCACCTCTCTATAGGGGTGTATTGTACATTTGACAATAATATAGTACATGATTGGCTAACTATTTTGGAACAATAATATAAGGTATTACTGTTTTCTTTTTACAAAATTTAGATGTTCTAAGTTGACTATCCAATCACTATTTCTTATATTTCCATTAAACAAAAATAAGCTAATTTTATGATAGTAAATTTATCAGTATCATTGGAGTGAGAGGGCCCTGGAATATTGGTATGTTCTATATCAGGGTGTTTCTTTGTTTGTTTGTTTGTTTTTTAATTTTATCATGGTACTGAATAAATATCTAACAAAAACACTATGGAAAGATTTGTTTAGGTTCTTGATTTGAAGAGATATAGTCCATCATAAAGGGAAGATAAGAGAACAGGTGGTATTGGTTTTGGTAGAAGTGTATATCTGAGACTCTTTATATTTACCAGAATAGAAAGCACAAAAAAATAGAGAGAGAGGTTGGGTCTGAAGTAGGAGTAGGATGTGAACCCTAATATTCACCATCAAGTGACCTATTTTCTGAAGCTAGGCCACACTATCTAATAGTATCATTATTTTCCAAAATATTTCCAACAACAGGGGGTAACATTTTTAAACGCATGATCCTGTAAGGGATATTGTATAGTCAAGTGATAGCATACTATCCCTAGATCCTGTAGGCTTATGGCCAACATTGCAAGTTGCATGTCATTGTCTTGTAATTCTGACACTGAGAAATTTCGGTCTTTTCTGAGACTCAGACAAAACTGTTAATGTGACTGACCATTTATGAAATCTAAAACAAATTACATATTGTCAACATACAAAGGCATATAAGTAAGCATTCCTGTTCTGAAATAGAGCCATAGGGAAGGAAAAGTCAGACAAAAGCAAGCTGAAATGTGGTAGGGAAATCAGCGGAGCCATCTGGGGCTCCTGCTGATGTCATCTCTGCCGCAATAAACTTGGGTATCCCTGATCCTCGTGCTCTGTCACTTTCAGCATGTAGCTTCTTGGTTTGGTTGACCTCACTCAGATTCTACAGATCTCCCACCCACCCCTAGATATTCCACTTATTGTTGTTTTTAACATTCAAGATCTTAATTCATGTAATTTATGCTTTAGCTTCATGGCTTCATGCCGCTCACCCTGGAGCTTCATTCAGAGAATCTGACAGTGCTACAGTTTTCCTAGTCTGAGTAATTATGGAAACCTTGGTAAAATGTACAATGACCTTACAACTCTTGGGTGTTTTATGTCTAAATTTCTGGAGCATGCAGATAATGACTCTTATGTCTTCTCTTGGGCTCCTTTTCTTCTGTTTGTTTGTCTTATCCAATTCCAGTGTGAAGGTTTTGTTTTGTATTATTATATTTTAATTAATTTTTTTATTGTCCCTTAAAAGCCTATTGGTTTTCTAATAAGAGACAGAAAGGGAGAGGTAGGGAGGGACTGGGAGAAGTAGAGGAGGAGAACTGTAATCAGAGTACATTATGTGAGAACAAGTTATTTTCAATACAAGGAAGAAATCAATACAAACCATAGTCACTTTTAAATTTAGGTTGTGCACATAAGAGAAAACATGGGTTTGTTTGGTTAGTTGGTTTTGAAGCTGGCCCATTTCATCTAACATAATGATTTCCAGTTTCAAATATTTTCCTGGAAACGTGCTGCTTTTACTTTGATTTGTAGCTGTATAAAATCCCATCCTTAATGTCTACCCTTTTTTCCTTTATCCATCAATATGTGGGTGTGCATCTAGGATGGTTCCATTTCCCAGATATTGTCAACAGTGCATCTGTGAATACAGATGTTCATGGATGTGCCACTCGATCATCTTTCTGTCTCCTATATCTAGATAAGAATTTTTAACGGTGATAACCATTTCAACTTCAAAGAAGATTGTCTAAGGGTTGGGAAGTATGGCTTTTTCAGTTTTGAAGTGATGTTACTAATAATTAGCACTTGCAACATTGATACTAAAATCTTCTTGTATATCTGATATTCAGAACATGTGGTTCCTTTATTTTTGTTTGCTGAATCTGGTAACTACTTGAAAATCCATTGACATTGCAGGGGTGCAATTACGTTGAAATTTCATGCAGTCAGAAGGGGTGCACTCAGTGCCAAGACCTTAGAGAAAGAAACAGCATGTGGAGAAAGAAAACAAAGAATGGCAAGATACCAGCCACATGACTAAAGAAAGCTGCTTGGAAGTGGAACCTCCCACCCCAGTTCTCCCAAGTGGATTTGATGTGAACCGAGCAACTGAGACTTCCCACAAAACTTGTGAGCAAAATAAAAGTATATAAGCCATGAAATTGAGGGGTGGTTTGCTGTGTGATTGATAGTTGATAACAAAATTATGGCTGTTTGACAAACAAAGAAAAATTATCTTTTGTAGCTTCAAATCTGTGTTTTATTTTCTTTTGTTATTGTTATTCTTGATCATTATTTTTCTGGTTTTGGTTTCCTTTGTTTATGAGCCTGTCTCTGATTGAATTGAAAATTTGAAGGTCTCAGTTTCCAAAATATTGAGGTTATTCTTTTTGAGAAAAAAATGGAAGGATTATACTTTTTTCTCTGTTTCCAGAGGCTGTCGAGTGATACACATCTAACCCATGGACCTCGGGCCACTTGCAGTCCAGGATATCTGTGAATATAGTTCAACCTCAAATTGGAATCTTTCTTAAAAACATGTATGGGAGTCATTGATGTGAATTTTTGTGTGTGTGTGCAATTTTTTTTAAACTTGATTGTATAGCTTTCAAGTGTGAACTTCATCAATGATACCCTGTCACAACATTGAACATGTTCATTAGAATAAATATGTTCTATACTTATGTAAAACAGAATTTCTAGTTTCAGTTCCTCATCAGAGACACCAAAATTGAAAACTTGTTTGGGGCCAATATCTTCAATTTTGGATTTTCTCTAACCTTATTGGCTTTATTATGTTGTGGGTTGAAATCATAGGTCATTATTTTTATTTTGGACAGAGCAATGATAATTTAGAGTTTTTGAGTTCTAATAAACAAGTTTTAATTAGCTCTTAAAGAGAATTTTTTTGTAGAAGTGTTTCATTTTTGGTACAGTCTTTCAGATATCTACCAACAGCACAGTGGAATTTCTTCTGGTTATTTGCCATGAAATTTCAAACTGGGTCATATGAGACAAATTCACACTTCAGTCTTATAGTGACTGTACAGCATATTTCACAGATTCTCATTCTGAGCCTATGCAGTATTCTCCATTCTTTACAATGGAATCAACAAGAACCCTTTCATAAATCTAGCATAAGCCAAGTAGAATTGTGCTTTTAAAAAAGCACAATTTTTATTTTAAAAGAAAAAGCACAAGAAGGTTTAATTTGAAGCCTTAGTTTATTTGGACTTTGAGGTTATTAACTTGAAAGGAGATTTACTCTTTTCATTTTCATTTTTTCTTTAAAATGTACAAAAGAGAAGAAATTTATTTCAGACTTAGCAGTCTTTGTTGACTATTTAATTTTGTATTTGGTCTTCTATGCAGAACCATAGTTTATGTTGGACCACATGAGTGGACATGATTTGACATGAGAAATTGAAGTGAAACCACACTGTTGGCTCTGGGCAAGGCATGCCTTTGGAGTTCATTCCTAGTGGAACATGAAATGACCAACCCCATATAGCAATGTATTTTGACATAAGATGAAAATCATTGTTTTCAGTTTGTGATGGTTCTGTGCTTTCAGTTTGGATGGTACACTGTTTTATACAGTTATGTAAACAATTCCAATTTTTATAGGATTATTCATGACATGGATAAATATACTCTTCAGTGTATTTTGTGCCATTGATCAATTGTCTGGTTAAAAAAAAGGAAAAAGAAATAACTTCTTGTTTAAACACTTCATTAACTGAAATTACCAACATTATATAAGTATTTTCTTTGAACTTGATCTGAATGTTTGTCTGAGGGACTTTCAGATAAATCCTCTGAGTTAAGATATACAAAATCCCATAGCTAACAAAGAGGGTCTTTCTTTCCTCTTCTTAAAAATAATTATGCATGCACGGAACCTTGGACAAGTCATAGCGCTGAGTACTAGTCTCTATTCATTTTGGAAGGGCAAGTGAGAATTCAAAAAACTTTTTTTCTCCAACTAGTAACTAGTTGTTATTTTAATCATTTCCAAAACACCAAGAATTACAATGTATACAATATATTTATGATTTCAGGAAGGTACAGATGGTTACAAGGGATGAAATTGTTCCATGAAAGAGGAAGTCACTCTAACCCAGTCCTTCATTGTATCTATCAGAATACAGATACAAGGAAGCCATATTTAAGGATGGGTGTAACATTAACATTCAGCGAGGGAAGGGAGCTAGTAGGTAACTGAAAGATGGTCAAAGGTGCAGACACTTGGTTCCTTTCTAAAGCTCCCACACTAACTTCCCACGGGGGTACAGTGGATGATCTTTTGTGGGAGCTTTCACTTTCTGCTCATTCTCGGTCTTCTAGATGATTTTAAAGCTAGATTATGGATCAAGGTCACCTAGAAATGCTATAGTTACATTTTTGGATGCATGATGTATTTGTATATGTTTATATGGTGCACCATGAATATATATATTCACACACACACACAATGTGTTTGAGCAAATCAGGATAAACAGCATTTCATTATCTGTATGTATTGTTTTTATTTCCTGTTAGAAACCTCCGGTTTATTTCCAAGGTACTTAGAAATATAAAATGAATTACTGTAGACTATAGCAATATTTTTACAGAATATTAGGGAAGTAACTACCTATAGATAACTCTTAACCTAGAAAATGCTAGCTCCTTTCTCAGAGATTTGATCAGTATTTCTAGGGTAGACCCATCCATTTCTAATTTTTGACAACTGCCCAGGTCAGTTGAACGCTGAAGAGGCTGGTCCAGTGCCCAGGTAACGCTGAAGAGGCTGGTCCAGACACCACACCCTGAGAACTGATGCTCTGTTCCATTTCTGCCCCCACACAGTTCAAGTCTGCTCTGCTTCTGCCCTCATGCTGGGGTCAGCACTATGGCTGCTTCTGATATTGGTTAGATCATACTAGAGGGCCATCATGATGCCACAAAAAAAGTTACTTTTCCTGATTTTAGTTTTCTGACTGCCTTAAGCTTTATGTGTGCTTTGCCTAGATCAGAATGTAAGCACAGAAGTAGGGCACTATTTATAAGGCTGTATCAAAAGTTGGAAATGGAGGTTACTGTGCTCTCATGTGGTCAATGTGTACATTATCAGGGATACTGAAGAGGCCCGGGTGTATGCATAGGATCCAGGGAATGTAGTGAATTTTGTGCCTTGTATCAGTGAAAAGCCAGTGCTCACACTGTCAAGCAGTGCCTTCTGTACACTGGAGTCTAATGCTGATGTACGATTAGCGTATTCACACCATTGCTATCACTTATTCCAATACGTTATTTTACTTTAGTTAGAATTCTAGACGTAATTGTGAATAAAGGAAATAAAGTCACGTTTCCCAGGGTGCACTGTGAGCAGGCTCCTGTAAAGGTCTGATCCTGACATAGTCACCAGCTGTGACTGCAGGATTGGCAATTCTGTTCTCAGTGGGCCAGCTTCACAGACGATCCCTAGATGTTCATATTTCAACTTTGATTAATCATCAACCTTATTCCTTCAAGGTTTTCTGTGTCATGCTGGGTGGCTTACAGCCGGGTGACTCGTCCAAGCAGCTAGCCAGCTGGTGATAATTGCTGTTAATTTCCTGGTGTTTGGCACGCAGTTGTTTTTTGACAAGTAGAGAGGGGGAACATGGGAAATGGTCAGAAGGACAGTATGTATTGTTTTTATTTCATGATAAAATGATACACACTTGTTATTGAACATGTCAAAAACGTACAAATAATATACACCAAAATATAAGGCTTTGAACAGGATCCTTCTATTTAGAAAACTCAGTTGCACAATATAAGTGAGTTTTGGGTGTCTCTTCTGTTCTTTTGCCTCGCTGCATTGTGATGCCACAATCACGTACATAAGGTTGGCTAATTTATATATAAGGAAAGGTTTTTTTTCTTCACATTTCTGGAATCAGAAAGTGCATAATAAATGTGTTAGTCTGATTGGTACCCGATAAAAGTCTGGCTTTATTGCTTCCAGTATCCCATAGTGCTGTATTAAGAGAAGAAAGGCAAAAGAGAAGGGACCCAGACAGTTCCTTGTAAATGAGCTAATCCTTTGGCATCCAATATCTATCACTGGTTACCTCACTCTTGCTCATTATCAGTACTTCTTGTTGCTATAAAATGGTTTCGTAGTCTGATGCTGCATCCTGACTTTGGCACTTGTGAATGCTGATTTAAAACATAGAGCCCACCTCGAACAGGAAAGGCAGAGTATAAAATGAGGGAGGGGGGTCGCTATCCCACAGTCAAAACTCTCACCCATAATTGTTCCTGCCTGAAAGAACTACAGGGATGGAAACAGAGAGGAGCCTCGGGAAAAGAAAGTTCAGCTCAGCGACAGGCCCAAAGTGGGATCCAGCTCAAGGGGAGGCCCCAAGACCTGACACTATTACCGAGGCTATGGAGCGCTCACAAAAATGGACCTAGCATGACCGCAACTCCGGAAGACCCAACAAGCAGCTGCAAGAGTCAGATTTAGATATTTGCACCCAACCAATGGACAGAAGCTGCTGACCCCTGTGGTTGAATTAGGGAAGGCTGAAAGACGCTGAGGAGGAGGGCAACCCTGTAGGAGGACCAGCAGTCTCAATTAACCTGGACCCCTGAGATCCCTCAGACACTGGAGCACCAATCAGGCAGCATACACCAGCTGATATGAGGTCTCCAACACATATACAGCAGAGGACTTACGGTTTGTGTTCAATCAGAGATGATGCGCCTAACCTTCAAGAGACTGGAGACTCCAGGGAGTTCAGAGGTCAGGTGGGATAGAGGGTGGGGGTGGGGACATTCTCGTGGAGAAAGGGGAGCAGGGAGCAGGTATAGGATGTGGAACTGTAGTAGGGTGGACCGGGATGGGAAATAAAACCTGGAGTATAAATAAATAAATAAATAAATAAATAAATAAATAAATGCATAATGAGTCCTGGCTAGCCATAGGGGTTCCTCTGTGCTTAAGTTTACCATTTTTCCCCACCCCAAGTTTACTCTTAAAATCTGAATTTCCTTGTTTATTCTGGAAGTTGATTACGTGCATATCAGAAGCCTCCCACCCCCACTCCCAACCTCACCCCCACCTGACCTTAATGATGGGACTCACCTTTGATCTTCAATTTCAATTTTGAGGAAATATCTCCTTTAATTTTCAAGCTCTTTGAGTATAATGTTTTTCATAGAAAATCCAATTTCCTAATGCTTTCAGTTTTTGGTAAGCAGAAATTTATATCAAGGAAGCATCAAGGTCTCAAATATCTGGTAGGAATACATTAAAAAAAGAAATTACTTAGAATTTAATACATTGGTTTGGATACATGAATAATGAATGGGAGAATGTAGACTTATATTAAATTCCAATGAGTTTGAAAATTAAAATGCCTTCCCTCATCGTTGTAGAAATCACCACAACCATTTATAGAGAACATATATGCTCAAAACCACTATAATTTACTCAAGGATACATAGAAAGTACCAAGTCTCCATGGTTTGGCTGTTTCAGCTTTGGCTGTCCTTTGGGATCCTGATACTTGTGTTTTCCCTCTTTCAGTACAGACATTACAAAAGGAACTACCACACAGGGCTTCTTCATCGGGGCTGGGGCTATAAGCTGAAGTACGCATGCTTGGATACTTAGCACCTTCCTCTGAGTCATCTTCTCGATGCCTTGAAGCTTTGCCCTTCTTACTGGAGGTTGTGTACCTCACACGACGTATGCGGAGATGGACTTCCACGATACGCGTTGCCGCGGGCAATCTGCCCCTGCACAGCCTAACCCGACAAGAATATTTATTTCTGTTTTATAAAACTATAAATTTTATTTCTTCAGGTGAGCTCCAAAATGAGGAAAACCTGACAATGTAGTGTTGCAAAGAATGCTGGGATGCAACATAAGAATGGTGGCTGTTTCAAGTGAATTCACTTATCTAGGTAGTAGTGGAGTGAGCGTCTGTAATCTGCCCTTCCACCACCAGCACTATGGCGTTTGAGAGGTTCCCCAAGCCTTAGGTGGGAGAGGAAGGCATTTACACTGCCTTCCACGCTCCATACTTGGAATAGCTGTGAGGTTGATGATCGCTGCAAAGAGAAGCTTCAGAGAGGAGGATGGAGAACAGCGCTTATCTGTGTGGATAAAGGATGAGTATAAAGGGAGCTTGATGGTGTGTCCATTTAACAAAATAATAGTAGCAGATTCTCCAATACTGCCTGTGGTTTTTTTTGTTTGTTTGTTTGTTTGTTTTTTTAGGTTTTCGAGGCAGGGTTTCTCAGTGTAGTCTCTGTCTCTGTAGTCCAGGCTGGCCTCGGACTCAGAAATCTGCCTGCCTCTGCCTCCCAAGTGCTGGGATTAAAGGCGTGCACCACCAATGCCCGGCTAAAGTAATTTTGTCAGGAGTGGGTTTCGAACCCTTGCCTCCATGCTGAGACCAGAACCCTCAGCAGAGGAAGCGAATGGTTGAGTCTGGCACCTTAGATCACTCAGTCATCCTGGCACACCCAATACTGCCTGTTATCTCCTAAATTGTGGGATTTGTCCCAGGTCTACGATATCAAGCATGAATTCTTTCCGGTGGAATATGCCTTAAATTCAATCTGAAAGTTATTGGTTACCCCAACGACATTCAAACTACTTTTTTTTTTTTTTTT
>JADRCC010269017.1:13693-30284 GCA_019843855.1 Hylomyscus alleni | reverse complement strand
CACCTCCCGTGTCATTGACTTCTTCACAGTGCACAGCACACAGCCAGAGAATGGTGAGTCTTACGCCTCTCTTACCCCAGCTGGCCCAGTGTGGCTTTAAGCTGAGCTCTCTTCCCCCAATTCCACAGAATTTGACAACCCCCAGGCCCTAGCTGTGCTTCTGGAGGAGGAGCTGGTGGTGCTGGACCTGCAGACACCAGGCTGGCCAGCTGTGCCTGCTCCTTACCTGGCCCCACTGCATTCGTCAGCTATCACCTGCTCTGCCCATGTTGCCAATGTCCCCAGCAAGCTGTGGGCCCGCATTGTAAGTGCTGGTGAGCGGCAGAGCCCACAGCTTGCCTCCAGTGCCTTGGTGAGTGTGGGTGCCTTGTGTCCCAGGATGGGTGGTGAGGTGGGAGCTGTTCTGGTGGAGGTCTAGCCCAGACTGGAGATGGGAATGTGGGAGGCATATGGCTAGGATGAGAGGGAGACCTTCAGCCTAACTTTGAGCTCTTGTCTTTGTTGTATTTCTTAGAGTTGGCCCATTACCGGGGGCCGGAACTTGGCCCAGGAACCCTCGCAGCGTGGGCTGTTGCTGACCGGGTAAGTGTGGGTGGCAGACAAGGCCCTGCACCTATGAGGCCTTATTTGTTTCTTGAATGCCCTAGATTCTTTGGGTGCTGAAGTGCTCAGTGACTCAGGCTTAGTCCTAGCAAATCCAATCTGGGTTGTTCTGTTAGGAAGCCTCTCTTGATTCTGGCCCAATGCCCTACCCTGCACTTCCTCTTGGCCTGGGACTGAGTTCCAGCCCAACCCAGCTCAGGCTCCACCCACCTGGCTTGCCTGCCATGGACTGGAAAATCTGGGTTGGCCTATGCTGACTCTGCCAGTCAGGTGCTGGAAATGCCAGGCTAGGTCTGGGCACTGGTGACTCAGGCCTTACTAACTGCCCTGCCCTCCCCCTGCCTGTCTTGGGACCCTCAGGACTCTCAAGGCAGCTTGCCCTTTCCTGTTGGGAGCTTGCTATAGCCTCAGGGATGCTGGAGAGCCTGAACCACCTCATTCTCTAGTTCTTTTCCAACTGTTGGGGCGTCTCACTGTCTTGGGAGTCCAGTGGGGCTCTGCAGTTTCTCCCAAGGCTGTACCCTACTTTTGTCTACTCTTCTCCCTCTCCCTACTTTGCCCTCTTTTGATCCCCAGCCTTTCCACTGCTTTATCTGCAAAGCTTCTCACCCTACCTGGGGTTTGTGGCATATGCTATGATTTCTGGATGCCCGTTGATTCCCTCTGCCATCTCCTTGTTGTCAAAGTGGTCATTCTTTTGCCTTCCAACCTGTTAACAAGGCTTTCGGGGCATAAGATTGTGTGTACCTATTTATCCTGCATAGTGGGTGCTTACTGCTGTGTGCAGTATGACCCCAGCTGGAGTTCAGCATGTGCAGTAGGCACCTGTAGTGGTCACTGGAAGAATAATTAAGAATAATTAAGAATAATTAAGGGTGTGGATCCTCCCAGGGCAGGCTCTGACACTTACCCTCTCTACAGCCATGAGGATGGCACTGTGCGGTTCTGGGACGCCTCTGGTGTGGCGCTGAGGCCACTCTACAAACTGAGCACAGCTGGCCTCTTCCAGATGGACTGTGAACATGCTGACAGCCTGGCCCAGGCTGTGGAGGATGACTGGCCACCCTTCCGCAAGGTGCCTCTTCTCCCTCTCCTCCCTCTTCCTCCCTCTCCTCCCTCTCCCCCGTCAGGGCTGGCCTTTGAGCTGGTCATAGTTCTGCACTGCATCACCATTCTGTCCTATCCCCTCAGGTGGGCTGCTTTGATCCCTACAGTGATGATCCCCGGCTGGGAATCCAGAAGGTTGCACTTTGCAAGTACACAGCCCAGATGGTGGTGGCTGGCACTGCAGGCCAGGTGTGGTTGGTGTCCCCAGACGTGGCTATTGGGGAGGCTTTCTGCAGAAGGTGGCCCTGAAAGATGTGGTGAAGTAGAGGGAAACCAACGTGGGCAGTAGGTCAGAGTGGGATGCAAAATGTGGAGGTGCCATGGCTTGAGTAAGGGTAGGGGAAGCATGGAGGCTTCAGGCTGGAAGCAGAAATGTGGGTGTGCAGATGTGCTCTACAACCACAGGGCCTAGCGGATCTCAGTCACAGAGTACCTGTGCACTGACTGTGCACACAGGGCCTAGTGTTTAGTCATTGCTCATGGAAGACAGAGACTCAGGAAGGAGTCACGGGCTTCAGGAGGGCAGGGGCCAGCATATTATGAGGTCAGCAGTTTCTTGATGCTCAATGAAGGCTTTGGTACATATTCAAAGGGTATTTGCTGGGTAGGTGAGTTATGGGACTATTCTGGCAATATCTGGATAGGTCTAGAATGCCTCTCTTCTGCTAAGTCCTCTTCCTGTTGTGTGGTCCAGGTTCTGGTGCTGGAGCTCAGTGACGTCCCGGCAGAGCATGCCGTCAGTGTGGCCAGTGTGGATCTTCTTCAGGATCGGGAGGGCTTCACGTGGAAGGGCCACGAGCGGCTGAGCCCACACACAGGCCTGTTGCCTTGGCCTGCCGGATTCCAGCCCCGCATGCTGATACAGTGCCTGCCACCCGCTGCTGTCACTGCTGTCACACTCCATGCTGAGTGGAGCCTTGTGGCCTTTGGTACCAGTCATGGCTTTGGCCTTTTTGACTACCAGCGCAAGAGCCCTGTGCTGGCCAGGTATGTGGCATGAGGTGGCCAGGTGGGCAGCCAGAGCCCAGAGGAGATGTTCTGAGAGTAGTTCCTTTCAGAGGTTGTGCAAAAGCAGGCTGATTGGGAAAGCTCTTATACTCTCTTATCCTGCGAGAGAACTAGTTAGCTCTTCCAGCTGCTGTAGCCACAAACCCTAGCACCAAGTTGCTCTGGTTCTGTGACTTGGGCTCTGATATCTGGCTTCAGGATAGCAGGAGTGCAGTATGGCTCCATAGCACAGTTGGTCCTGTCATTCCCAGGTGTACCCTTCACCCCAATGACTCTTTGGCCATGGAGGGGCCGCTGTCACGTGTGAAGTCCCTCAAGAAGTCACTGCGACAGTCATTCCGGCGTATCCGCAAGAGCCGTGTTTCAGGCAAAAAACGGGCTCCTACTGCCAGTAGCAAGGTGAGCTGGGACTGGCTGCCATGTCCAGGCCCTGGTCCAGAGCCCTCAGGTCTGTTCAGTTGCATGTGTCCTATGTAGTGAACTTAGGAGCAGGTGTGTGGATGGCGATACCTGCTGGACACTGGGCAGAAAGGGCTCTCAGAAGGGCATGTCTAAGCTCCTCTTGTCCTTCCAGTTGCAGGAGGCCAATGCCCAGCTGGCAGAGCAGTCCTGCCCACACGACTTGGAGATGACGCCCGTGCAGCGCCGCATCGAGCCTCGGTCTGCAGATGACTCCCTTTCTGGTGTTGTACGCTGCCTCTACTTTGCTGACACATTCCTTAGAGATGGTGAGGCCAGGGTAGGGACGAGGGTTGGAGAGGCTAGATGACCTCTGTGCTGGTGGGGGAGGTGGTGTTGTGAGCAACTTCTGTATGCTGAGCTAGACTCTGGGACACCTTGGCTGCCACCTGTATAGCTTCCCATAGGAGACATTTTAGTGTTTGTAGAGTTGAACAGAAGCGAGGGAGCCATGGTGAGGTGGACAGTGAGGGAGCCATAATGAGGTGGACAATAAGGGAGCCATGGTGAGGTGGACAGTGAGGGCCAGGATGGCTGAGGTCCTGTGGTAGGCAGGTGGCAGTGGTGCGGGACATATCCGGCAGAGCTGGTGCTGCCGTCATTCAGGGACTTGAATTGACTCAGTGGGAGCAAATCCTCTCTGTGCCTTATGTTGGTGGTTCTTTGGTTTTTATGTTGTATAGTGCTAAGTTTGAAACAGAAAATAGTGTATAGTCCCCCATATACTTCAGCCTCCACCCCAGTGTGTCGGCACACTGTACTCTTTTATCTTTGTCTTTGTTTAGTGCTTGCTTTTTAGACAGGCTCTCACCACATAGTCCTGCTGCCTGGAACTTGCTGTGTAAATCATTCTGGCCTCGACTCAGATCTGTCTCTGCCTCCTGAGGGCTGGGATTAGAGGAGCGTGCTAGCAGGCCTAGCCCTGCAGGAGGCACTGCGTTTGCTGGAGTGAGTTGAGGGTATAGCTTGCTGAGTTGGTGGTGTCAGGTACTAGGTTGTGGGCCTGATACCCTCCTTGAAGATGCCCTCAAGGTGACTCAAGCTTCTGGATCTGGGCTGGTGTCTCAGACCAGTGGGTTGAGGCCACACAGCAGGTGTAGAGTAGGAGGGAGCACCAGCCCCTGCAACCAGTTAGGAAACAAGAGCGCAGGTGAGGGTGACGTAGAAGGGTCTGTGAGGAATGGGCTCTCAGGAGGCCCTCCTTACTTTACCTGTCCCCCACAGCAACCCACCATGGGCCCACCATGTGGGCAGGCACCAACTCTGGCTCTGTATTTGCCTATGCGCTGGAGGTTCCAGCAGCCACAGCAGGTGGTGAAAAGCGGCCTGAGCAGGCAGTGGAGGCTGTGCTGGGCAAGGAAGTACAGCTAATGCACCGAGCACCTGTGGTGGCCATTGCTGTGTTGGATGGTCGTGGCCGTCCACTGCCTGAACCCTATGAGGCTTCCCGGGACCTGGCACAGGCGCCTGACATGCAGGGTGGGCATGCTGTGCTCATTGCTTCTGAAGAACAATTCAAGGTGAGCTTCTGTGGGTGATGAGATCCATTCAGCCCCACCACCCCAACTTGCACCTTTAGAACCCCTACTCTACCCATTCCCCTACCTGCTGAGACCTGAATCCCTCCTATTCCACCAGAGAGCCATCAGGCTGTGGAATGCCCTTAAGCACTCTACTTGCCCTGCCTTAGTTTCCTTCTACCTCACAGCCTTCTCCAAGAGCTGGTGGAAAGCCCTTGAATCTTGGTACTTACGAGTACCAGGAGTAGAACATATGATCTGGCCAGGGTGGAGATGAGGTACACCATGAAGCCTGGGCCGGGTCTGTAGGCACTGGGTGGCTAAGTGAGTAGCATTTTGATATCCACAATTGGATTGAGGCCTGCAGGGCCAGTTGGATGTCTGCAGCTGAGGAGCTTTGTGGTTAGGACTAAGCTGGGCCTAACTAACTCAGTGTCTGTCTGTCAACAGGTGTTCACACTACCCAAGGTGAGTGCCAAGACTAAATTCAAGCTGACAGCCCACGAAGGCTGTCGTGTGCGGAAGGTAGCCCTGGCTACATTTGCCAGTGTGCTATCTGAAGACTATGCTGAGACCTGCCTTGCCTGCCTCACCAACCTGGGTGATGTCCACGTCTTCTCAGTGCCTGGCCTGAGGCCTCAGGTGCACTACTCCTGTATTCGGAAGGAGGACATCAGTGGCATCGCTTCCTGTGTCTTCACACGCCATGGCCAGGGTGAGGCGGGACAAGCTGGGAATGAATGTTGGGTACGCAGAAAGCCCGGGCTCTGCTTATGTACCAAGGCAGCACCAGTCAAGGTTGGGCAGTGTCAGTGTTCCTAAAATGTTCCTTGGCCCCTTTCTCCCGCTCACAGGCTTTTACTTGATTTCTCCATCGGAATTTGAGCGCTTCTCACTGAGTGCTCGAAATATCACAGAACCCCTCTGTTCTCTGGATATAAGCTGGCCCAGAAATGCCACCCAGCCCAGGTTTGTAAGGAGTAGGTCCCTTAGCCATCTTGGGTCCTGCACTCCCTGGTGTTAATGCCTGTTTCTGGTTTGGGGGTCGGATGCAGCACCTGTAATAGTCCCCATCACACTCCCATCTATTTCTATAGCCACAGACTTCAAGAGTCACCCAAGCTGAGCCAGGCTAATGGGACCAGAGACATCATTCTGGCCCCAGAGAGCTGTGAAGGAAGCCCTTGCTCTGCCCACAGCAAGAAAGCTGGTGAGAGGGCACAGGGTTGAGGCAGCCATTGGCTTGATGTTACCTGGGGGAGATGGGTTAAGGCATAAACTCGGTTCCACTGAGCCAGGGCTGGAAGCTGCCAGAGGCAGCGAGAGTGCCTGTATGTGGTCTGTTGTCAGTACCTGGTCTCTAGGTGCACAGTAGATACTGAGGAGCACTTCTTCCGACAGATACCACAGACCCACCAGAGGCCACACTCTCGCCTGTGTCCATTGACTCAGCTGCTAGTGGGGATACAGTGCTGGACACGACAGGGGATGTCACCGTGGAATATGTGAAGGATTTCCTGGGGTGAGGCCAGCTGCTCTCTCCATTCCCCAGGGCAACTAAGGGTCTTCTTACCCCAGCCCTTCTGATTATTGCCCTTTCCCAGCTCTCCTGAGGACTCTGAGAAGAACCTGCGGGACCTGGGAGCAGATGATGCTTGTCGGAGCTACACCCTTCTGATTAAATGAGGTGCTGTGGGGCAGCCTGGCCTTACCACACAGCAGCTGCCATCCCTCACTCAAGCTGGAACCCTGGCAGACTTCTATAATGGTGTTGTTCCTGGAAGCCTAGCTGCCTTCCTCTGACTGCCAGGCACAGGGGACCTGCAGTCATGATTATCACAGTTCAGTGCTAGAAAGGGCCTGGTCTGTCAGCATTGAAATCCTGTGCATTTAGAAGGACACTTCAGACCCTGTGGGTGTAGATGCTCTCATCCTGTTCACAAAGCCCATTTCACAGGACAGTCACTGAGGCTGATAGGTCCTGCCTATTGAGCCAGCACATGGACCTTATGTGCCCCTACCGTATCTTGCTATGGATCCAGCCTAGCTGGAGACTGGAGCTCTCTGGACCTTAGTATAGTAGCTAGTGCCTCTGCAGCCTACATTGGGCATAGATAACTAACCATACCTTCTACTTGGTACCCTCCTAGATCCCCAGCAAGCCCATCTCAGGCTGTCACTGAAAGGGCCTGTTTACCCTGCAGGCAGGAATGACTTGGGTTTGCTCCCTGTAGTCATCACCATCTGTCTGTCTTCCCTAGCCCCTTCACCCTGACCCGTCTTAACTGATGCTGGGCCCTGACACATCCCCCCAGCTTTAAGGTCAGCTGGAGGGGCGTGCAAGCTTCCTCTTGCACTCCACACTGTACTTACTTTCTCCTCAAGCAGAGTATTTTTCTAACGCCTGGACTGCGCTGGCCAGTCATTTCTAAAGCAGTTTTGGTACTTGCTCCTGGCCTGTGTGTATGCTCACGGGACTGGGAAATGCTGGGCATCAGGACTGAAGTTGGTCAGAGATGTGTGTGTGTGTGTGTGTGTGCACGTGTGTGTGTGCACGTGTGTGTGGCAGTGAGGATGGGCTTCCCTGTAGATGCCACCTTCGGCTTTTCTGTCTTTTTTAAAAAACTAGTTGTTTTAATATTGAAAGTACTGATTTTTTAATATTGAAAATAAAAGCATTTAATATCTTTTAAACTGTGCACACATGTGGACACACTGGTGGGGCTTTGGGCTGTGTGCATCTTACAGGATGTGGGTCCTGAAGCAGGCACTAGGAGGCCTCTACTTCCTCACTGGAGTCTGAGGTCTTAGGTGCTGCCTAGGCTGGGGCTTGGCGGAACGTGCTCCAGGCGTGGAAGCAGCGGGTGAAGGCACGCTGCTCATTACCTTTGCGGACCAGGCGCAGGCGACGTGGCCGCTCATGTTCTTTAGACCGTGTGTGCTGGATGTATACCTGGTAAGGAAAACAGTGGGCCTGGTTAGTCCTCTAAGGCCTGCTGAACTGACCACAGTGCTCCTTCCCAGATGTATGTCCAGGATGATGGAGGGACAGGTGGTTCCTGAAACCGTCAG
Organism: Hylomyscus alleni; assembly: GCA_019843855.1. Classification (NCBI taxonomy): domain Eukaryota; kingdom Metazoa; phylum Chordata; class Mammalia; order Rodentia; family Muridae; genus Hylomyscus; species Hylomyscus alleni. The sequence goes on along the minus strand of JADRCC010269017.1, from coordinate 22,515 downwards.
GCTGGCTTCAGTAATTCTCCTTACCTGGCAAGCCTTCAAACTCAGTTTGATCTCCACTTGGCTTGTCTGGGTCCCAACCCACATGTAGACCTGAGGATACAGAGGATGAAATGGTCACATGGGTTTCTTGGCCTTTTTGGTGTTCATAGTGCTAAGAACTGAGCCCAGGGTCTTTGTATATGGCTGGTGGAAAGGCTACCCCGGCCCCACTATTCCCATCTACGTCTCATCTTAATCTAGCAGGCAGGATCTGAGGTAGGGGAATGTCTCACTTCTTGGCCATTGTCCAGCAGCATGATGTCATCGTCTGCCAGGTCATCTTGGCAAAAGTCAGAGCATTTCTCAGTCACTGCGAAGTAACCCTTCTCATTGGAGCACCTGACGGCAAGAGCCAAGGCGAAGGGCAAGGTTAGATGGATTCACCTCGAGAGCCCCATGTGCTTCATGTACTCTGTCCCAGTGCCTACCCAGGAGTTAGAGGAGGGATGAGGGGCACTCACCTGAAGAGCCTCGTGTGCTTCATGTACTCTGCATCATCGTCATAGGGTTTCTGTGCACCAATGCCTACCCAGAAGAAGTTCTCTGGCTCCTCACCTTCATTGATGACCTGTGAGAAGGGCTGGTCAGCCAGGGCTCTCATCTGCTCTCCCCTTCCTGCCCATCCCCACCTCTGTTACCTGTTTGCTGTAGGAGGCGTCAAACATGGTGTTCAGGATGTCTTCTGCCAGCTTTGCTTCGTCAGGGTCTGATGCCCGGCCCACCCAGGCATACACAATGCCTTGGTTGTCCTCGCTTTCAAAGGGGACCTAGGCATGCACAGGGACTTGGGTCAGCTCGATTCTTGTCTACCACCCTGCTCTGCTGTCCTGCCCACAGCCTCACCTTGAGGATGAAGCAGAACTCAGAGTTGAGAAGGCTGGAGTCAGTGTTAATCTGGATGCACCTGGGGAAGGGGTGGGGGTGGGAGGTCAACAGTGTTTCCTCCACCATGGAATCCTGTCCCCTCCCCAAGCCAGGTACCCACCGGGTGCAGAGGGCACTGCCATTGGTGCGGATCTGATAGAGCGTCGGCTGCAGAGTGCCCTGGGCAACTTTTCTCTTGCCCCGGTGGATGATGAACTTCCTTTTGAAGTGGGATAGGAACTTGGGGTTCTCCTGCTGCTGTGTCATACGTACTACCTGGAGATGACAAGTGCTGGTAGTTCCCTAGACCCTGCCTCCCCTTCAAGGGTCAAGCCTCCTCAGTTCTGGTTTGATCATACCACCATCCCAACCATAGGCTGTGGGGCACAGTTCAGGGCTTGTGAATGCACACCTCCAGCTTGCCAGGGAAGAGGCTCTCAAACTTCTTCTGAAGACTGAATGTGAAGGTAAGCCAGCCCATATTGGAGGCCTCCCGGCCCTGCCAGAAGTAAACGATGCACTGGAAATCCTCCTCTGGCTGCTTCTCCTCTGCCTCAGCTGATGCTTCCTCCCCTTCTTTGCCCTCTCCCGAGGCCTTCCCCTCCTTGTCTTCTGTCTTCTCTTCCTCCTCGTACTCCACGGGTACCCAGTACCTGTGATTCAAACAGTGGTGAGCAAGGGTTGCACAGGGAAAAGAACAAGAGACTGAGGTTTTGTTCTGGCACCTGCAGAGGAAGACATAGCAGTCCTGTGTGTAGAAGTGGCCAAACTCCTCCTCTGGCAGTCGAGTGAACTTCCGGCCCTCCAGCACGAAGCCCTCCATGCCATCTAGGTCCTCATTCCACTCCTCCATCAGCTGCTCTGCCTGTTACCCATCCCCAAGTAGATATGAGCACCATGCTGTGCAGAGCCCCTCCCTCTCACATACCTCCCCTCTCAAATAGGCCTCCCCCACCTCAGCCAGTGGCATTGGGGGTTGCCGAGGTAGGAAGAGTGCAGTGAGGTCAGCCTTCATCTGGTCTTTCTTCTCAGTATCACGCTTCACCTTCCCAGAGAGCCCTGGGCCCTGCAGCACAGCCTCTGCATTTCGTGTGTAGTCCACTGTCAACACATCGTCCCAGTTTTTGAACTTGGCCTTGAACACCTGTGTTGAACAGTATAATGCCATAACTGGAGAGGTGCAGCACAAGTGAGGTCAGAGGCTGGAGGGATCAAGCAAGGCTTGGAAAAGCTGGTGAGCAGTCGGGGTGGCGTCTGATAGGAGGTGGAGCTTAGCCAACAGAAGTTGGGACAGGCTACAGAGTGGGTGGTTCTGCAAAGATAAGTGGATTTGGCTGCCTCTGTAGTAGTTGGCCAGCAGTGGAGGGGATAGGACAGAATGAGCAAGCCTGTGGGTGTGGGGTCATACCTGCGCCTCAGTGCCCTCCAGGCTGCGGCTGACCACTGTATGTCGTGGCCGGTGTAGCATCCCACACAGCTCCTGGCCCAGTTTGAGTGCAGCGGCGCGCACTAGGCGTGGGGACTTGCGGCCAAGCCAGATGAATACATCAGACCAGCAGTCCAGGATGTACACGCATCGTGTGTCCAGCAAGCTCTGCAGCTATAGGACAAACAACTGGAGATCAGCACTGGGCCAGCACAGAATTACACAGGACCCATGCCCAACCTCCTTCATCTCACCAGCCTCATTCCTGGCATCAGCTCCACCTTGGGCCGTTTTTTGTGTTCCACTGAGAGCTTGTAGTTGATCTGTGGAAGTTCCAAGTAGCCCAGACCCAGGCCCACCTGGCAAAAAGAATTGATGGGAATGGCAGACCCCACCATGTCTGGGGCCTGGCTCCCCACCTTGCTGTGTTCCTTTCAAACGAATGGCATTTTAAAGAGCTCTTACCAATGAAAAGGTTTAGTGTTTGCTGTTTTTTCTCTTAGTGCAGGGAGCAGTACCAGGGTTTTGCCCACACCAGGCAAGTGCTCTGCTACAGAGTCCCACACCAAGCCAGTGGAGGGCAGTTTTTAAATACTTTTTTTTTTTTTTTTTTTTTTTTTTGAGGCAGGGTTTTTCTGTGTAACCCTGGCTGTCCTGGAACTCACTCTGTATAGACCAGGCTGGCCTCAAACTCAGATCCACCTACTGCCTCTCAAGTGCTGGGGTTAAAGATGTACACCACTATTGCCCAGCTTTTAATTGCTATTTTTATTTATTTTATGCATAGTGTTCTATCTGCATGTATGTCTACGTGCCAGAAGAGGGCATCAGATCCTAGTTTAGGTGGTTATGAGCCACCATGTGCTTTCTGGGAGTCAAACTCAGGAACTCTGGAAGAGTAAATAGTGCTCTTTACTGCTGAGCCATCTCTCCAGTCCCTGCTATTTTTAAGTATGCATATTTTGCCTGTATGTATGTATATCATATGTATCTTTGGTGCCTATGGAGAGAGACAAGAAGGCAGTGTTGTGCCCCCTGGGATGAGAGCCACCATAGAGGTTCTGGTACTTGATCCTTGGTCCTTTGGAAGAAAGTGCCTTTAACCACTAGGCCATCTCTGTAGCTCTGGAAGGGCTAGTTCTTGAGACTGTGTCTCACTGTTTATCTCTGGCTGGCCCGGAACTTGCTATGTTGACCAGGCTGGCCTTAAACTCATAGAGATTTGCCTGCTTCTGCTGAGATTAAAGGTGTGTACCACCATGCCCAGCTGGATGGGCATTTAAATACAAGTTTTCCTTGTTTGCTTAATCTAGATCCTTACTGTTGTTTCTGATTTCTTTCTTTCTCTTTCTTTCTTTCTTTCTTTCTTTCTTTCTTTCTTTCTTTCTTTCTTTCTTTCTTTCTTTCTTTCTTTCTTTCTTATTATAAGTACACTGTAGCTGTCTTCAGACACACCAGAAGAGGGCATCAGATCTCATTATGGGTGGTTGTGAGCCACCATGTGGTTGCTGGGATTTGAACTCATGACCTTCAGAAGAGCAATCGGTGCTCTTACCCGCTGAGTCATCTCTCGCCCCTCTTTTTTTGTTTTTATTTATTTATTATATGTAAGTACACTGTAGCTGTCTTCAGACACCCCAGAAGAGGGCATCAGATCTCATTACAAATGGTTCTGAGCCATCATGTGGTTGCTGGGATCTGAACTCACGACCTTCAGAAGAGCAGTCAGCGCTCTTAACCACTGAGCCATCTCTCTAGCCTGTTTCTGATTTCTTAACTCATCTCTTTCTTGCTCCTAAGAATCTTAGTCATCTGCCACTCATGAAACTAAGGCAAATGTTCAGCTCTGGGACTTCTGGTCTACCTTCTAGAAGAGCATGCTAGCTCCATCCTCAAAGCTGCCTTCCAGACCTGAGCTTCTCATCCAGGTAATAGATGCCCTCTTCCCCCAAAGCAAAACCCACTTACTGACCTTATTCTGTACCCACCAACGCCATGACTCACCTTGTATAGCTTAGGCTGGGGTGGCCAAAAGTCATCAGGCACATGCTTCTTGATCTCAGAGGGCTCCCCACCCAGCACATCCCAGAACCCTGGGGGCTCTTGGCCCTGCACCAGGAGTGTGATTTCTGCCTTCCCTTTCCGCTCATTCTTGTTCATTTTCTCTGCAAAGAGCCTAAGGACAGATGCAAACCCCTCAGCAAGGCCATGTTGTTCTTAGGGGATGCCTTCCTTTGCCCAGAACATTCTATAATATCCACCTACCTGGCCTTAGTGGTGCTGCTCAGTGTGGCCTGGAACCCCCGCCACACATAAATGTCCAGTCCTTGGTCCAGGAGAAACACAAACCTGGATAGGACAGGAAGAGCTGTAATGTAGACTCTGGTCCCCTTTTTGGGCAGACCTCAGGCTTTTCTGCCAGGCTCTGAGAAGTTAACAAGGTTGCTTCTTCATAGATGGAGAGCCAACTGAGGACAAGCACCCTTGCTTCCTCTCGTACCAGGGAGCTCACCTTGGATCTAGTGAGGACCCCTTGAGGGGCACAGGCTCCAATTTGATGTTCTTTTTCCCATATACACGGTACATCCTGGGGAGGAGAATGATTCATTGTGAGTACCCGGGTCTACCTGACCTTAACATCCTTGCTTCCACCCAATCCCAGCAGTCCAGCCCAATACCACCCATCTCTGCATGCTTACCTGGTAACATAGTGTGTATCTTCCACAGTATAGAAGCCACTGGCTGTTCCTCCTTCAATGTAGGAGATGTCATTGTCAAACACCTATGTGTGTGAGGATGGTTCATCATTGAGTTGTTCCTGCCCCCACCAAGTACCTGCCAGACTTGGTAGTTTACACAGCTGAAGTGTGTGTGCAAACCTGCAGTTATTCTAAACAGGATGAGGTATATACTGGAGCACAGGGCTGCCCCAAACTGTCCCAAACCTGGGGGGCCTAGAGTAAACTCTCTAGCTGCCTGCTATATCACTAAAGGGAACCCAGCTGGTAGTAGGGTAAGGCAGTTTGCTGACTGGCTTTGTGGTTTATTTTTAGGTTTGGCTCTGCCCTTAACCACGAGCCTGTAATCTACCCCAACAGCTATTGGTCCCAGCCCTATCTCTCAGCTACATTCCTTAACCTGTCTGTCCGCTTCCAAAGAAATCTACCACTCCCTCCCGCTCAGCCATAGTTTCAGGCTCTGACCACCTAAGGATCCCTAGACCTCACCTTGCTGTCTGAGGTCTCTTGTTACTACCTTTGGCCTCAGCTCCCTGTCCCACCTCTGTACATGTGGCCCTAGTTCCTTCTGTGTGTATCTCCGGCTGCACCTGCAGGAATTCTTCGCTCTCGTCGCCCATCTCCTCTCGAACAGTACGGCATTCAGCACCCAGGTAGTTGCGCAGGTTGACTGCGTGAATGGCAGAACAGGCTTTCTTGTCAAGTGTGGCTTCCCCACCAATCCAGTAGTAGATCTCCCAGTTCAGAGAGCCATTGTCATCCAGGAAGGTCTGAGGAGACCAAGCAGTCAATCATTCCCAGGCCACATGCATGGCCACCGCTGCATCAACTCCCAAACCCAGACTGCCACCTCCCCCCACCCCCCGGCCTCACTGCATCACATCACACTAGGAGCCAGCCCTACCTTGAGCACAATGTAGCAGTCAGCCTCGTAGAACTTGCCATGGAAGGCTTCCTCCACTAGCACAGGCACAAAGTTCTCAATTTGCCAGATAGTCAAACCAGGCAGCTGGCCCACATCCTCCGTAAAGAACTCCGAGTAGTCAAGGCGTGGCTTCTCCAGGCCCTGGTCCCAGCGTCGTACCTTCCCCCCAGGTGCCCGGGCATCTATGCTCTCCTGGGGAGAGAGGTGCAGTGACTCTACTGAAACATTAAAACTGGCCCCTTCCTGCCCTCACCACAGGGCCTTTGCACTAGCCATTCTCTGCTCAGGGCCCCTCTTCCTCCTCAGAGTCCAGGCCTATCCAGCCCAGCTCTGATCCGACTTACCTCTTGATTTTTGTTTTTCTCCTGGGCAACATCTGACATGCCCTTTAGCACTTGCTTGGCCTGGACATCCTGTGCTGAGTCTTTGCGCCTCCGTAGCCGCATCTTGCGAGCCAAGGGGTCCTTGGACCCGCCCCCTACTTAAGGGAGATGGCATCTGAGCCACTGAGTTGGCTACTAGACATTCAGCCAGAGGCCAACATCACCCTGGTATCCAGTGTGCAGAGGGGTAAGCAGAGATCCAGAGAAGTGCCCCAGCACATATTCCACTCACCAGCTGCAGCAGCAGCCACCGTGGCCGGGGAGGCACCTGCTAGCCTCAGCTGGTTCTGTAGTGAGAAGTCAATGTTGTACCACTCGGCAGAGTGGTCAGCAGGCTTGGGCGGCATGACCAAGCTGGGGTTTTCTCGAACATCCAGGACCTGTTAGGTGAGCAGAGGTGTAGAGGACACTCACCTCCAAGCAGCCTCTAGTTTTAGTCTATAGCTGGGACCAGGAACTAAGTTCTGACCCTGGCCACTCTGCAGCTGCCTGTGGGGCTTCAGTGTGCTGAGAAGGTGCTCACTCCAGGAGCCCTGCCCCTGGAAGGCTATACTGGGTCTCTCCCTCTGAGATACAAGCACACCCTTTGCTCTGTCTTTCCTAATACCCTGTCTCTGCTCCAACACTGGCCCAGCCTGCCTGACCTCGATCTCTGTCAGGAAGTGGATGGCCTCAGGAAGAGTCACCAGGCAGTTCTTATTCAGGACGAGTTTCTTCAGCTTTGGGCACCTGTAAAGACAGAGCCAGACAGAGCCTTAGGGGATATGGTGTTACAGTTAGGGCCAGGTGAGAGGCGCCTTCCCAATTCTTTGTCTTAGAGCAAGGAATCCACATGGGGACCAGTGATTTTCAGAAGAAGATGGGATCCCCACAAATATGGTGCTGAAGCCCTTCTGACCTAGACCTTCTGACATCAGCTTCCTAAAAGGTACTCTGGGAACCTCAAGTTGGGTGTGGGGTGGGACCGGGCCACATCCCTAAAAGCAAATCAGTCATTAGCAGGATACAGGCAGATCACCAAGCTTGAGCTTCCACCCCAGCCCAGCCTGGCCAGCACCTGCAGAGACTTTCAGGAATCAGTTCTAGGTTGTTGTTAGCAGCCATGAATTCCTCCAGGCTGGTGAGCTTGCCGATACCAGAAGGTAGCCCATCAAAGTCCAGCTTGTTAGAATTCAGGTACAGCTTCTTCAGCTTGGTGAGCTTGCAAATGGCTGACTGGAGAAGCGGGACATCCGTTAGAACAGGACTAGCACTCCTGCCCAGCCCACCCAAAGGCCCAGGCCCAGGCTCACAGGCAGGGAGGTGAGCTGGTTGCGGGACAGATTCAAGGTCTCCAGGTGCACCCACTGGTCGATACACAGGGACAGCTCTGCAATCTGGTTGCTACTGAGGTTGAGGCGGCGCAGGTTGGGGAGGGTGTACAGGCATTCCGGCACCCTTGTCAAGTCATTGCACGCCAGGTCCACATCTGGGACATTGGAGGGGCACATCAGTTAGGACTCATACAGCAGCCACCAGGAACAAGCCTCAGTGTCAATTCCAACTATTCTACCACCAGGTTGAGTGGTCTTAGGCAAGTAATTCGTATGACCTGCAGTTTCTACAGTTGAGAGACTCCTCATAGCAGGTGGCCTAGTGACAGAAACCCAATGGAAATTGATCACTGTGTGCAGAACTGTAATCTCAGCACTTGAGATGCTCAGACAGGGGACCAATATGAGTTCAAGGCCAATCTGCCTACACAGTGAGTACCAGGCTAGGCCAGGCAGCCAGAGTCACACAACAAGGCCCTACCTAACATATCTGTCAGACATAACTGAAGAAGCAGGACTCAGCCCCTTAATTCCCAAGGAAGCTGGTAAGCTCAAGGGGCTGAAAACTTTAGGGGCTCCCCAAACAGTCCAGACCTGAAAGGTTAATGAGGCCCTCCAGGCTGGTGGGCAGGTTGCTCTGGGTGCGTTGAGTGTTCCTCAGATGCAGGGTTTGTAGGGCCATCATGGCTGGGAGCTGCCTGTGAGGAAAGGATTTGCAACCCTAGGGTAAGTCCACTCAAGGGGTGTAGCTAGGGATGGAGTGGACAGAAGGGCTTGACCAAAGAGTGGGACATGATGTTTAGAAAGCACAGGCCAGTGCTGAGGCCTGAGGCCTAGGGTGGGAAGGGTCAGGACTCCTAGGAAGCAAGGAAAAGCAAGACCATACCGGAGCTGTGCATGTAACAGTGGGTTTCCATTCAGCACTAGTGTCTGAAGGTGCACAAGGCGGCGCATTTGAGGGGGAAGGCTCTCTAGGCGGTTCTCACTGAGGTCCAGGTACAGCAAGTCCGTAAGGTTGATGAACAGCTGGTTGGGGATGGAGTCGATGCTGTAGTGCAGAGGAGAAAAGCTGAAAATCAGTGCTCATCCCACCTGGCTCTGCACTGCCCACCTGGCTCTGCACTGCCCACCTGG
>JADRCC010269017.1:0-13683 GCA_019843855.1 Hylomyscus alleni | reverse complement strand
GCCCACCTGGCTCTGCACTGCCCACCTGGCTCTGCACTGCCCACCTGCCATGCCCTTGATCTTGCCAGCACCTGTTATGGCTGAGGTTGAGCACCAGCATGTTCTTGGCATTCTCCAGCTCCCGTGGGCATTCTGTCAACTGGTTATGGCTCAAGTCCTAGAGAGCAGGGACAAGGTCAGGCCAGGGTACCCCCCACCACCTCCATGCCTCTGTCATACCCAGGGATCTGTCAGGACACTGGACACAGAATGACAAGAACATTCAGGCCAGAGGGAAGTAGATTGAGTGGAAAGGGCCCTGGGTTTGGGGACTGAGTGCACAAGTGATGTGGGCTCAGCACTGACCACTCTAAGGGATGATGGTGGCCCTTGAGGCAGCTATCATGAGTGAGAACCGAATGTCTGAGCATCACGGGGGCCAGATGGGCAGGTAACCACTGACCAGAACAGAGAGATCATCCAGCTTGAAGATGTCATCAGGAACTCCAGAATTCTTCAGGCTGTTGGCCCGAGCTACAATGGCCTAGGAGTATAAGGAAGAATTTGTGATCTTTATTTTCTGCCCTTAGAGAGAAGCACAGGCCAGATGGGGATTTTCTTCAGAAACTGGAGGCCAGGTCTGAGTATTCTCCCTCCTCTGACCTTTGCTCACATACTCCATCGGGTGGGCTCTTTCCAGCCTCCCAGTGAGTGTCTCTTCAAACTTTAAAACCCAATGCTAGGGTGCCTCAAAGCCAATATGGGGCCCTCAGAGTTATGGTACTGGGATGGAAGCCCAAGACAAGCACATGACAAGCATGCATGTTGTCACTGGACTGTATTCCAACTCACTTGTTTTTGTTTTTTTGTTTTTCTTTTTTACCAAGACGAGGTCTCTATGTAAATCCTAAAACTCAATGTATAGACCAGGTTGGCCTCAAACTCAAGAGATCCACCTGCCTCTGCCTACTGAGGGCTGGGATTAAAGGCATGCACCACTACATTCAACTCCACTTTTTATTCTGAATTAAGGTTAATTAATTTTAGCTTGTCCAGCTGGACCTTGAATTCACTTGGTAGCCCATGAGAGCCCTGAACTTTCCATTTATCTACTTTAACTTCTCATAGATGGGACTATAGTCTCTATGCCACTGGCTAAGCAAAATGCATTTTTTCCTTTTATGTGTAGGTGTGAATACTGCATGTATGTCTGTATCCTATGTACGATTCAATGAAGTCACGGCAGGCTAGTCATGGCCTTGACAGGCTGGGGCAAGCCAGCTAACTCTCCAGCTGTGTGATAGCAGATAAGTCACTTCGTTGCTGGGTACCCCGAAACCTCCTTAGATGTGCAGAAGGCTGGGTTAGGGAACAGTGACTGATGTTAAGTCTAATGCAGCAACGTCTGCTATTGTTTTGGTTTCTCTGTACAGCCCTGGCTGTCCTGGAACTCACTCTGTAGACCAGGCTGGCCTCGAACTCAGAAATCCACCTGCCTCTGCCTCCCAAGTGCTGAGATTAAAGGTGTGCACCACCACCGCCCAGCAATCTTATTTTCTTAAGTGCAACCTACCTGCTGGAGGAAAGGGAGGAACTTGCCAAAGCTACTTAGCCAGTGTGATGGTGTAGATCAGAATGTCCCCCTATAGGCACATATATCTGAATGCTTGGTCCCCAGTTGGTGGAACTGTTTGGTGAGGGTTAGGAGGTGTGGCCTTATTGGAGGAGGTATATCACCAAGGGCAAGCTTTGAGGTTTCAAAAGCCCACACCACTCCTAGCTAGTTCTTTATGCTTCATGAGCTCTCAGCTACTATTCCAGTGCCATGCCTGCCTGCTATCATGTTCCCCCCACTGTGATGGTCATGGACTCTAGCCCTTGGAACTGTGAGCCCCCAAATAAAATATGTTTTTTAAGTTGCCTTGGTCCTATGCTTTATCACAACAATAGAAAAGTAACTAAGCCAGTTAAGTGGCAAAGCCCTGGTTTAGAGTCAGGGAACCCAAGTTCAGATCCTGGTCCTTGAACTTCTTGGGGTTCTGGCCCTGTGAAGGACAATCTTGATTGAAGCCTGTAAGGCTGGCCAGGGCCTGATTTTTCAGGCCACATTCCAGACCCTGTCATGCCAGCACACTGCTGTCTGGGAGTGACTTTTGTCTTTACCTATGTGGTAGGTTACAAGCACACGCGACATACTAACGTGGCCTAGCACCATGTTCTGCCTATACTGCTGTGTTCACAGCTGTCCAAAGAGGTAGTGGGCTCTGGAATGTCCTTGTTTTTCTCTCAGAAAGTTCTCCCATTCACAAGAGGAGTAATGGTGGCCTCTTGCAGCAACACAGGCTCAGAGGGGAGGGGGGCAGAGACACTGGCCTATGCCTGACCCTACCGCGGCCTGGGGTCAACACTCACCCGAAGTGAAGGCAGGCTGGACAGCTCCCCATGCAGTGTGGTCAGATTGTTGTGGCTCACAGACAGGTGCTCCTAGACAGGACAAGAGCGAGAGGCTCAGGTGGGGACCTAAGGTGTCCAGCCTCTGCCTGCAGCCCTGTAACTCTACACCATCTGGGAAGGCCATCCCAACAGTCCCCTCTCCTTTACACACTCTCACTTGCCTTGCATACCTCCCAAGTGGGGTGCCCACCCCACCTCCATCTGCTTCACCCACAGCTATCTGTTTTCTCTCAACCTGACTCCCTTTTTTGCAAGGTATGCCCACCTGGCCTAGCCCCTCTGATAGGAAGCCCCCCCCCCCACTACTTCCCATGCCCCTTACTTACCAGCTTCTGCAGAGCCGCGAGTTCTTCAGGCAGGTAGCAGAGGCCTGTGCGATTCAGCTTTAGCCATCGCAGGCTGGTCATAGCCTTAACATTCTCAGGGAAGTAGCCACCCTGGTGGGGAGCAGTAGGTGAGGGCAGTCTAGGAGATGAGTGCGCCCTCCCATCACCTTCGGCGGTTCCCAGAGAAATACTTTGTATTTTTATTTCCTACTCACAAAATGGCACTAAGTGAAATCTCTCAAAGGACAAACATACTGGCCCAAACGTGTCTCTCCAGCTGGAGTCTGTCCCAGGAAAAACAAACCTGGTGTATTTCAAGGGCTACTCAGCGCTCCACTGTGTTTAGTGGCACTCACACTGCTTTGCCTGGGGTTCCAGGCAGTTTGACTTGTCTGGGATGAGACTGCCCGACATTCCCCGATTGCACTAAAAGCCCAGCTCCCCACTGTTCCTCAAACAATCTCCTTCATTCATTCATTCCTCAATTCATTCATGCAATGTTCACTTCAGCGTCCCTGGCCCTTTTGTTTATTTGTTTTCCAAGACAGGGCTTTTCTCTCTGTGTAGCCTTGGCTGTCCTGGAACTCACTCTGTAGACCAGGCTGGTTTCAAACTCACAGAGAGTCACCTGCCTCTGCCTCCTGAGGGCTGGAATTAAAGGTTCTGTGCCACTACACCAGGCTATGGTTTTTGTCCCCGCTGCAACCACCAATTACAGGGTTTCCCTGTGTGTCTAACTCAGAGGTCCGCCTGCCTCTGCCTCCCCAGTACTGGGATTAAAGTCATGTGCCACTGCCTCCCGACTACAGCTGGCAGTTTTGACATCTGAGCAGCATGAAGCTTAATTGCCTTTTGCTACTGTTTCCTTCTCCTCCAGTCACATTCCCCAAGGTAACTCAGATGTTTATTCCCAGTCAAGAGAGAATATAGATACCACAGGTGAGGAGGGTGGGAATGTGGACAGGATAAAGTGATGACAACTGTGTATGGGGTCAAATGTGTGTCCGTGTACAGATGAACACGGGAGGTGCCCACCTCCTTCTACTGCATCCCCCAATCTGACATCTAAAGGGACGAACGCCAGGTAGCGGAGAAGGCCCAGGCCTCTTAGCTGTCCTTCGGGTCTGAGACTAGCTGGCACATTTTTTTTTTTCTTCTTCAAGTCAAGACAGGGTTTCTCTATGTAGTTATGGCTATCCTGGAACTTGCTTTTAAGACCAGGCTGACCTCGAAATCAAAGATCCACCTGCCTCTGCCTCCCGAGGGCTGGAATTAAGGCGTGCACCACCACGCCCATAGTCTGGCTCTTTACAGTCCAGAAGGAGGGCTGCTGATGACTAACTAGTTCCCCTAGCCCATCAGTCTAGCAGTTGCGCTAACAAGCCGCCTAGGACCTCGCGCACCTGTCACACTCCTTACTAACAGATCTCTTTCCATTACACGCCTCCAAACGGGCTGTTCCTAAGCCCCTAGGACTGGAGAGAACCCCAGGTTCGCTAAGGGAGAAGTGACGTTCCGAGACCACAGTGTGGGGCGGTGGCTGGCTAGGGCGTGTTCCCTCGGTGGCATGGGGTCAGGTTCGCGGTCTGAGGGCTCAAATCCCGCGCGGGCCCAGACCCCGGGAGTCCCAGCCCAGGTCTTCCGTCCCGGGCGGGGCAGGCCCGGGAAGACTTGCGGAGGCCCGCCCGCCCCGCCCGCCGGTCCCGGAAGCGCCGAGGGAGCGGTCCGGAGAGACGGCCTAGGGGTCGCCCTTCCCTTTCCCCGCAGCTAACCTTGAAGTCGTTGCCGCTGAGGTCCACGCCGCGCACGAACGGCAGCACCCCGGTGGCCTCCATGGTGGCGCAGCTTTCTTACGGGCTGGGAGGACGCGGGGCGGCCGAGAGCCGCGGGCTGGGTTACGGCCGGCCCCGCCCCTTTAACCCGCGCGCGCCTCCTCCCGGCCGCGGCCTCTGCGGGAAGTGCTGCTAGGCGACTCCCAGGGCTGCAGGCCTCGCCGGGACCAGAGTTCTGGGACTGGCGAGGCGTGCAGGGGTCCCGCTGGAAATGATCACCACTTCCAGTCTCCAGTCGCAATGTGGAGGGTGGGGTCCAGGCACTGTCGCTTGGGCTGCTGTAGCCTCTGGAGCTGGCCCTGACCCCGGAGAGATTGTGGTACCAACGTCAGGGACACAGGCAGTTTGTGTGGGAGGGATCGGTGGTGGTGAGACTTCCGGGTCTTTTGGGACCTAGCTCTTTATTTTCTGGACTCAATTTTGCTCATGGGTAACACGCTTCCCAAAGTTGCCAGAAGCAAAGTGAGGACTCAGCATATGGCGGATTAGAGAGCATGCTGCACAAGCCTTCAGAATTCTCCCATGGCATCAGTACTCCAGTCCCCGTTCATTACTGGCTTGTTTCATGCTCTAGAAGACCAGTGGATCTCTTGGGCCAAGCTATTAGTGGCCATCTTGCCCTGACCAGCATACCGTAGGTTTCCCATAAACAGACACAGCTGTTTTTGAAAGTACAGGGTCTGGCATCCATGTTTCAGGAGGGAAGAGACTGGTAGAGTTCGCACTACAGATGGCAGAGCTCTTTTCCCATTGTGTGCCAGGCAGGCCAAAAGGAAATGAGAACACCAGGCACTCTTGCAGGGGCGAACTTGAGAGGCAGAATGTGGGCCTTTGGGCTAAGAGCAGTTTTGTCTGCTCAGGCAGCTTTCTCCACACTGAGGCTCCCATTACAAGTACACACAAAGTCAGACGTGAGGCTAAGGTATGACTGCTAAGAATTCGATGTCAGTTTGTGGCTTTAGCGCGAGGCCCTTTCTCAGCAAAGCAAAGCAAAACAAAACAAAACAAAACAAAAAACAACCCCAAAGTAAATAAACTAGACAAGGTCCTGAATGATTGCCACGTTTTCCACCAACCCCGTCTTGCGCTAACTACACAACTCTGCGCCTTTAAATCCGGAGTGTGCCTATGGCTTCCGCCCCCACCCCCGCCGGTCCAGGGGCGTGCCTGGCGATCATTGGCTGAGCTGCTCAGTTTTGAGCACGTGTGCGCAGGAGTTGTGCGCTCGGATTGGAGCCCAGGCCTGCTTATCCAGCGTGCCTTTCGGGTCACTTGCGGCCCCGGGCCTCGGCGTTCGGTTCCCGGGGTTTAGACGTTCCATTCCTAGGCGAGTCCTGGGCCTCCAGGGTCCTGCTCGCCGCGTCCTTGGGTCTATGCGCTGACACTCGGACGCAGGTACGGCTACAGCGCACCGGGCGGCCCGGGGTCTCCCAGCACTGGGCGTGGCACGCCTCCTAGTGCAGGTGGGGGCGTGGCCTGTGGTCACGGCGGTGGGAGGGAGGACTTGGGAACTGAAGATCAGAGTTCGAATCCCAGCGGTGCCTCTTCCCGACTTGGGTATTGCTCATGATTCCCAGGGCCTCAGGGACTTCGCTCTTCAGCAGAGCCTAAGAGCCTTTTGTATTTGGTTACACGTTTCTGCTCAGCCCTGATCAGAAGCAGTCAGCTTTGGCCAGAATAGAAGAACAGATGGAGTCCAGGCTCTGAAGAGTCAGGTTATGTTGTTATTTTGTTTTGTTTTGTTTTGAATAGAGGTTCTATTATGTAACTCTGGCTATCCTCGAACTCAGTGTATAGACCAGGCTTGCCTTGAACTCAAGGAGACCTGACTGCCTCCGCCTCCTGAGTGCTGAAATTAAAGGCCTGCACCACCACATAGGGCCTGAGTTGGTTATATTTAGCGAGCTATTGTATTCCCTTCTTACTGGAGTTTGAATACAAGACCCCTCTAGGTGTAGGGCTGAGTCCCACTTTAGACAGGTGATGGAATGTAAGCCCCTTCAGTTTGCAAAGTGGCTTACTGGTCTGAGGGCAGTAATGAAGCAGAGCCCTTTCTTAGCTTGTAGCAGTCCCCCTGGCCGGCCTTTGACCTTGCCAGGCCCTAGGAAAGGGTCTTATTTTTAGTCTGGGGAGCATAGACAGGTGTCTCAGCTGAGTCACACAGTGCTTCAGACTTCAGCTACTCTAGGCATGTCACTTGGCAACTGGGTCCCAAGGCAGCCATGGCCCTGAAGGAAGGACTGAAGTCCTTGGTGCCCCAGCAGGCAATGACCTTTCTGGCTTAGTGGACTGGGCCCGGAGATTTTGGTGTCTTTTTCCTAAGTTTCTGACCAGGCCAGTTGCACACTTCCCAGTCCTCACTGGTGCCATCGCCATCGTACAGATAAACAAAAAAGCCCTTGGCTCCAGGCCTTTCTCTCACCTTCTTCCCCTCTCCAACTTTGTTCCAAGTCCATGGGCCCTGGCCAGCTGTCCTGATTCAGTGTTTATTTAAGGTTACTTCACTCACCACTGGACCATGAGGCCTTCAGCCTGGCCTCTGCTGGAGTTGCCCTACTCCAGGTAGTTTTCTTGTCAAGATCTGGGGGGGTGGGGGGGCATTATCTAGATCCCTGAATTTGCTAAGGGTCTATTAAAGGTCTGACAGGCCCCACCAGGCAAGCTTTCTGGAAACCCATATTATAAGTCTTTCTGGGGCTTTGGATCCTCCTGCCAGGCTTTCACACACTGTGGCTGTTGTGGGTAGGTCCTGATAAGGAGTGTGAGAGCCTAACCAAGAGGCATGGGGAAAGTACTCAGGCTTTGGGGGTGGAAGAGTCTAGAGGCTGTGCTTTGAGTTCCAGACCTTAGCACTCAGTTTGTGGCTTGGCAACTCATGTCTTTGTAGACTCAGGATGGTGATGTTGAGCCCAGATTCCCAAGGTCCTGGGGTGAAGCCTGAGAAAGGCCTGGAGTCTTCCTATATGAGCCTTTTTCTGGGGCTTTGAGGCTTGCAGGTTTTAGGGAGGGGGCTGACAGGTCCCCTGCTTCCCTCCAAGAAACTCTTTGAGCAGCCTCTTTCTCACGGGTCCCTGGAAACTACCCTCTTGGTTATTGCTAAGCGTGCATCTATGCACGCTGGCCCTACGGATTGCCTCTCTTGCAGGTGACCATGGCAGAGTTCTCCCAGAAGCAGAGGAAGCAGCAGCACGGCAGCGAGGGCCTGGGCAGTGTGGTGGACTTCCTCTTGGCTAATGCTCGTTTGGTGCTAGGCGTGGGCGGGGCTGCAGTGCTGGGCATTGCTACCCTGGCTGTAAAGCGGGTAAGGCCAAGGGGGCAGGGCCTGCCTGAAACCTCCACAGGAGGAGGCCAGGCTGGGGAGCTGGGGGATGGAGGGACTTTTTGAGGTCGGACTGGAACACAGGGCCCCTACTTTTTCACCCTAGCTTCCTGGTTTGCTTTCCCCCCAGCTTTGCCATGGCCCCCGATGCTCTGATCTGTGTCACTTTGCCTGTAGCTCATCGACAGGGCCACTAGCCCTCGGGATGAGGATGACACCAAGGGGGACAGCTGGAAGGAACTGAGCCTGCTGAGAGCCACATCACACCAAAAGCCCCCACCCTCTCCTGCTGCCTTGAGCCAGCCCATAGCTCCCGGCTCCCCCTGCCCCCCTGCCCCAGGTGAGCTGCACTGCTTCCCTGTTGTGTGGTGAGTCCCTGTCCATGCCCATGCAGCAGCTACAGTCTTCACTTATTTCTGCTCCACTTTGGGTTGTGGGCTCCTCAGATGTTTAATAGGTATTGTAGGTTTGTGTTTTTCTGGATAAAACCCAGAGCCTCACATATGCCAAGCAGACGCTCTACCCCTGAGTTCTGCCACAGCCCTGGGATCCTTGTTTTTGCCTCTCTGCTTTCTACTATAGCAAGGTTGCACCCTATGATGGTAGAGAGCCGCAGATGGGGAAACTGAGGCCTAGAGAGGGGCAGGATCTGTCTTACCCATTTTCAATGAAGTTGTCGTAGAAGCTAAAGTGTTGGGACACTGGGCCAATGACTTTGTCATCATGCCCTCACTGTCCTATGACCTGACGTCAGGGCTTTCTCAGTGGCTATTATAGGTGAGCATGGAGCCCAGTGCCATCACCCAGCTAGTGAGCAGGTCGAGTTTTCGTAACTTGTGGGGCCTTCTGATGTGTTCTCCTGAATTCTTCCCTCTGCAGTGAGGCCCACACCCACTCATTCTCAGACGACCCCCAAGCTCAGCTCTGCGGCACCCTTGTGCCTGACGTTCCAGGAGAAGCTGCTGGCATTCGAGCATAAGCATGTGATTACCCCAGAAGCCCACGTGACTTTGGTGAAACAGCTGGCAGGAGACATTGCCTTGGAGCTGCAGGCCTACTTGAGGAACAAGTTCCCAGAACTGCCCTTCGGTGCACTTGTGCCGGGTGGGCCTCTCTACGATGGGCTACAGGCGGGGACTGCTGAGCACGTGCGCCTGCTAGTGCCTCTGGAGTTGGAGCCAGGGCTATGGAGCCTGGTACCTGGCATGGACACTGTGGCCAGGGAACCTCGATGCTGGGCTGTACGCAGGACCCAGCTTGAGTTCCATTCCCGTGGGTGCAGCCCATGGGACCGCTTCCTGGTGGGGGGCTACCTTTCCTCCCGTGTCTTGCTGGAGCTGCTACGGAAGGCCCTGTCAGCCTCTGTCAACTGGCCAGCTATCGGCAGCCTGCTTGGGTGTCTGATCTGGCCCAATGTGGCTTCAGAGGAACTGCTGCTCAAAGTGCAACACGAGTGCCTGGAGTTCACTTTAGCTGTGCTCATGGTGGTCCCTGGGGCCAGCACTGATGACCGCCTTCTGCTAGCTTGGCCCCTAGAGGGACTGGCCAGCAATCTCTGGCTGCAGGATCTTTACCCAGTAGAGACTGCCCGTCTGCAGGCCCTGGATGACCAGGATGCTGGCACTCGGCGGAGGTTGTTGCTGCTGCTGTGTGGTGTGTGTCGAGGCCATCCGGCTCTGGTGCGGCTTGGCTGGAACCACCTGACTCAGGTGGTTCTGCATCTGGGTGAAGAGGAAGTGGCCTGGACTGAGGAGGCCTTGGGGGAACGGTTTCTGCAAGCTCTGGAGTTTCTGGTGGGCAGCTTGGAGCAGGCTAGCCTGCCCTGTCACTTCAACCCCAGCGTGAACCTCTTGGGTAGCTTTCGGGAAGAGGAGATTGATGACATTGGCTATGCGCTGTACAGTGGTCTCCAGGTTCCCGAGAGCCTGTTATAGGTGAATGAGGACTGTGACTGACATGTTTTCTGATGCTGGAGAGCTGCAGCCACCTCCCTCCCAGGACACTGCAGTGTGGTTTGCTTTATTTTAGCCAGAGTGGAGGAGGAATGACATTACCTAAGCCCACACTTGGGCATGTGCCTGGGTGATGGTGATCAAGAGTCCCAAACCCAGAGAGTCTGGGTTATTGACGTCTGAATGTGGCTGGCCTGCCCTGGCTGACCATCTTCAGTGCCAGCCACACTGATGCCCTCTAGGGTTAACTTAGGAACTTGGGCTCGGGCCACCATCACCAGCAATGAACTCATCAAGAATGACATGTGGCTTTTGGTTTTTTAGACTTCACCTAGGCAAAGGCTGGTTCCAACATTTTGTCTAAAAAAGAAAATGTTCTTGGGTGGGTAACAGCCCCAGGTATCCTGGAGGCACTCACAGGGAGCCTCCTGGAGGATAGCTTCTTAGCTATTGAAGGATGGTGGGTTCCTGATGGTGGTGCATTTGTGTTTCTGATTGAGTCTTCAGGCCTTGAAGCTGAAGGTGACTCCCTTGCTGCCTGCCTTATACCCCAGGGAAGGAAGGTCTTGTTCTCTCCTGCTTGGTTTTCTCTATAGGCCACAAATTACCTCTGGGAGAACCTCTTTCTCACTGGGGAGCTGAGCTCTCTGCTGCCTATGCAAGGCAATCCCATAGTGGCTGCCCCTAGACCTCACTGCAGGGTAGAGGATACGCCCCTCCCAGAGGCCTGTGTGCAGACCTGGCCTCTGCAGTGTGCCAAAATATCCATGATGGATATGTGTCCTCACTTTGCATCCTGGTCAAGGTGGTATGGTTGGAGAAGGAAGACTGTCTCCCCTTCATGAGGAGCCTTTCTGTTTTAGGTACCACCCTCTTGAACACACACTGAAACAAAGCCATGCCTTGAAGATGTGAATAAAAGGAGAAAGAATTGTATGCACGTGTGATTCTTGCTGGCAGAAGATGGTCTTGGTTGCTTAGAGCTTCACAAGTCTTGTGGCTGGATGTGAAGGCTTGTGTGTCATCTTGGCAATTTAAAAAAATGTTTTCAAGCAGAAGAGGTGGCTCAGTGATGGTACCCTCATCCTCTACCAGCTATAAACAGGACTGGGAAGACAGTTGTTGGGTCTCAGCCTAAGAGGCCATCATGTATGTAGCCTCAGTAACAACTGCCTCGCTCAAGCACCAACCGATTGAGGGACACTGCCCAATCTTTTGGTTCAGACAATCCCTGCCTCAACTGAGCCTTCAGCCCTGGTTTTATCTGGCTTTGAGCTCATGCTACAATCTGATGCAGACTTCCAAGATCGTAAGAAATTCAGGGCATATTTGTGCCCTTTGGAGACAGACAGAGGCAGAAGGGTGGGGAGAGAGGTACCTCATTCCTCTGGTCTCTACGTGGGCCTTCAATCCCAGGTATGGTCTGTGACATTTGCACATTTATCTGTCTGTCTAGCTAGACAGGGTTTCTCTGTATAACGGCTCTGTCTGTCTGTCCTGGATTTGCTTTGTAGACCAAGCTGGCCTCGAACTCACAGAGATACACCTGCCTCTGCCTCCCGAGTGTTGGGACTACAGCCATGCCCCACCACACCTGGTGACATTTGCACTTTTACTACTACAGTTTTCTTTTGTAATCAGGCAAATGTCTTTTAACACAGCTTTCCTTGAATCAACCACTTGCAGGAGAAAAAGCCCAGTACAGAACTCAAGGCAATGTCAACAACTCTAGTGACCCATGGATCCTCTACACTGCCTAACAAACTGCTTGACAAAACTAAGTCTTTGCAGTTCACAGGCTGGGCCTTAGTGGGTGGATAGCCCAGAGCCCAGGCTTTTCAGTTTTTGTGGATTTTAGAAGGAACTCTCCACATATGGATTGCAGGCAGAGTACCATTTCCCAGTGTGAAAGTTGGCGTTTGAGGTAGGGTTATATGGCCTCAGTAACAACAGAGGGACGGACTTGTTACCTGGGACAGATTTCTCCATTTGAGGGATGGCTGGTAGGAAGCGGGTGTCTTGTTTTGTTTGCTATTGACCAAAAACAACTTGGGGAGGAAAGGGGTTATTCAGTTTACATATACTGAGTCGCAGTCAACTAGGGGAAGCCAAGGCAGGAACTCAAGAAGGGAAGGAACCTGGAGGCAGGAGCTGATGCAGAGAACATAAATGCTACTTACTGTCTTGTTCCTGATTGCTTGTTGAGCCTTCTTACAGAACTCAGGGACAGCTGTCCTGGAATGACGCGGCCCATAGCTGGCCAGGTCCTCCCACATTAGTCATGAATCAAGACAACCCCTACAGGCTTGCTTACTGAACACTGATGGAAACATTTTCTTGAATAAGTTCCCTCTTCCCAGATGACTCTAGCTTGTGTTAACATAAAACTAGCCAGCACACTGTCTAAAAAAAGAACATTCCATCACAAATGAGGCAGTCGGGTCTCCATAAGTATGGAATAAGGGAGTCAGGAATGAAGCCCCGCCCAGCAGTTCTTAGTTACGGAACACCCAGGAGTATTGCCTGTGTAGACTTAAAAATCTCCAGGGCGGGGCTGGAGAGATGGCTCAGCAGTTAAGAGCACCGACTGCTCTTCTGAAGGTCCTGAGTTTGAATCCCAGCAACCACATGGGGTGGTTCACAACCATCTGTAATAAGATCTGACACCCTCTTCTGGAGAGTCTAGAGACAGCTAAAATGTACTTACATATAATAAATAAATAAAATTAAAAAAAAAAAGCATTTTAATGGCTGAGTGGTGGAGGCACACGCCTTTAATCCCCACACTTGGGAGGCAGAGGCAAGCGAATTTCTGAGTTTGAGGCCAGCCTGGTTTACAGAGTGAGTTCCAGGACAGCCAGGACTACACAGAGAAACCCTGTCTCGAAAAAAAAAAGAAAAAAAAATCTCCAGGGCACTCGGGGTTTTGAACCGGTGAACTCTATGGTATAAATATGAAGTGTCCCTAAAAGGATCATGTATTGAAGGTTTGATCCATGGTGGCTGATGATTCTGTCATATTGAGAAGAAAATATCTGTATTAGCACAAAGGGGTAGGGACACAGCTCAGGGGCAGAGCCTGCACTTAGAATGAGGTCCTGGCTTCAGTCATCAGCAAAGTTACCAGCAACTGAGCTCAGCAGTGGAGGGCTGGCCCACTGTCTGACATGATTTGCCTTTCAGACTGTCGATATGATAGGGACACATTGACAGCTGCCATTAGAGTTGTTTTCAGAGATTTCCACCCAAGGAAAATGGGACTCATGACTGTCCCGGCTCATTCTTTTATTTGCTAAGTTGGCACAGGTAGGGTTACCAGGGATGAAGGGACTTCAAGAAAATGTCTCCATCAGACTGGCTTATAGGCAAGTCTGTGAGACATTTTCTTTGTTAATAATTGATTTGGAATGGTTCAGTAAACTGTGGGCAGTGCCAACCCTGAACAGGTGGTCTTGGGTTGTACAAGAAAGCAAAACTGAGCAACACATGGGGAGAAGCCAGGAAGCAGCTCCCCAATGGTCCCTGCTTTAGTTCCTGCATGACAGACTATACGCTGTAAAGAAATAATCTCTCTCCTCCCCGAGTTGCTTTTGGTCATGGTGTACATCACAACAGCAGAAAGCAATCTAGGACAGTGGCTTTGACAAATTACTTTCAGGGAAAGAAAGTCAAGTATGAATCAAAGTTGAATTTATTTAAAACCATAAAAGTAAAGGAAGAAGAGAAACAAGAGGGGTGAGATCTATGAGTGCACCTGGACAGGATGAGTGAGGTCGCACACTGGACAGGATGAGTGAGGGCGCACACTGGACAGGATGAGT